>CM042241.1:63773286-63805786 GCA_023566225.1 Romanogobio albipinnatus | reverse complement strand
GTGACTTATTATTATTGCCAAATGCAAAGCATCGTCTGATTAATAACCACAATTATTCCTTTAAATGAACAAAAGGCATTTGGGACATGAATGGCTTTGATCCAGAAACAGGACAACTCTCAGAGCAGCTACTGTGTGATTGAGAGCTAATGAATGTCCTGAAGAACAGCTAAAGAGGAAGATACATGACTCTCTAATAAAAAGTCATCCATCTGCAATATATTCACACACTCACTCCATCCATCAGCCGTGTAAAGAGGAGTCACTATCTTAAATCACTGGAACAGTCTTCCTAGCCTTGTCCGGGAAGCAGACACACTCTGTCAACTTAACCGGGATCACTTCTCATAACACCCTCATAAGAAGAATGGCATCTACGCTAATATTAGGCCCAATCCCAATTCTATTTTATACCCCTTCCCCTACCCCCATGAAACAGAGTGGCAAAGGGTAGGGGTGGAAATATTCCCCTAAGAAAATGGGACACCACTATTACACGTCATCATATGTCGTCGCTAGCTCCAACGTCAAAGGAGATGTGCTGATGTTTATCACAAGAACATGACCGTAAATATGAACACATTTTCATTTTTTGGACTCCATTTTAATTATTCAATTATGTTTTAGTAATCAAAAAGCATGTCTAACTAATTGAAATCATGAAACTTATCAAATTTTACAAGAATGTATTAAAAGCTTAACAAAAATGACTTGTTTAAGGCCCTATGAAATATGTTTTATACATGTTTTTACCAAAATGTTTTCTGTTTTAAGTTTTCTGGATTCCATTTGAATGGTTTAATTAAAATGTAATAATCAAAAAGCATGTCTAATTAATTGAAATCATGAAACGTATCAAATTTAACACAAATTTATTAAAAGTGACAATAATCACGATTGAATCATGAAAAAATGACTTGTTTAAGGCCCTATGAAATATGTTTTATAATTTTTTTTACCAAAATGTTTTCTGTTTCAAGTTTTCTGGATTCCATTTAATGGTTTAATTTAAAATCATGTCTAATGAATTTAATTAAAAACATTATTTTTTATTTTATTTCTATGAATTCCCCCCCAGAAATGTTGTGTTGTGTATTTTAATTTTCTGGCAATCAAATGTAGGCATAAAACATTAATTAAATTGATCTTTTAATCATATGAAATAAAAAAATACAAACAACAAAGTGCTGCACAACAGAGCTTTACTGTTAAAATTAAAACATGGAAAAAAAAGATTTAATAATTTACTATTATTATTCATATTATTAGTATTATCATTAGATTGAGACGCAGCTAAATTCTACTGTATAACTGTAATATCTTTCGGTCACAATTTCAAGTTAAACCGAACTTTTATTTTGCCGGGTTGCCGTGAAGACTTGTGAGTTTGTGTGTTTATGCATCTGCACAATTCATTCACACAGAGACACGCAGAACATGCAGGATTCATATTTAAACAGTCTTTTTGCGGTTTAATATTCACAGACACTAGTCTATATCACAAGTTGATTTAAGTGTACTGACCTGCTTTTTATTAATTCTTCAAAAATTTGACAAATTCCGTTAAATACCGCGTTACAGTACATTCAGTTTTTATGACTGGATTCCGCGATTCCGTCTGTGTTTTCCGCGTCGAGAAAATCATAGCGCCCTACATGTTGCCGCTGTATGCAGGGAAATTTCTCATACCCCTTCATTTGAAGTGGGCTCCCGAAAAATCTTTGTTTGAATTTGGCCCCTCCCCCTCCAACCAAAGGGGTAGAAATGGGATTGGGTCTTAGTCTCTCTGTTTATCCTGAGGTTACCGTAGTCCGCCGTATCCAGATCAGATGGTGGACCCGCACCTAGACACGACCACAACGCAGCCCTGAATGTCAGCAGAGACCGTGTCAACTAGACAATCCCCTGTGAAGGCCTCGTCGACACGACAGCCATCAGCACAGATCCTCAGCAGAGACCACAAGAACCAGACAGATCCTCCACACATATCCTATTAGCTTCGGCTCCATACGTGATGAATCGATCTTCAAGCAAAAGGAACTGGATGAATATATGAATGCTCCCGAACTGAATTCTGACTTGTTATGCAGCCTGAATCATAATGACACCGTGTTTGTTCGTTGTCCAGAGGACAACTCTTGTCTCCCAAGGTTTTTTTCTCCATTCCTCATCACCTGATGGGAGTTTGGGTTCTTGCCTCTGTTGCCTCTGGTTTGCTTGGTTGGGGACACTAAATATTCAACAGTATTGATCTGACTGTACTGACTCTGTTGTATGAGAACTGAACTGAGCTGGATGATGATGTGACAGTTTTCTGCAGAACCGCTTATAGATTAACTAACTTAATAATTGATGATCTTTACACAGAACTGAAAGGACACTGAACTGACTTCAGCCGAAATGCATCATATTCCTGTGTAAAGCTGCTCTGAAACAATCTGTATTGTATAAAGCGCAAATAATAATCATAATTGGGTGACCTCGTCATGTGACTGACCTTAAAGAGTGTGTAGAGCTCCTCCAGCTCATCAATGCTGAATGGCGTCTCCATCACGATGGTCCGCACCTGGAAAACCAGCGGATGAGGCAAACATGAACGGTGTGTGCAGTGCTTCAATAAAACTGAAAGTCACAGACCCACTGATGGAGTCCGTATGGAGAGTGTCAGATTACCACATTGCGTTTGGTGGTGTCTTCAATGGCCTGGATCACTCTCAGTCTCTGTTTGAACCGCATCTGCTCGATCACATCTGCCCGAATGGAGCCGAACTTCTGCAGACGAGCAAACGCGCAATATGACACACAGACAGAACACATGAACGCACTTTAAACCAGTGAGCCCTATACGTTATTAGTAAACATTTAAGAATGGAACAAGGAGAAACTTCAGCACTTGAGATGATCTAACCTCATACGAGCTGCGCACAAGTTTGAAGATGTCCACCTCAGGATGAGGCTCGCCGTTATCCGTCAGGAGAGAGTGAAGATGAGGGATCGGAGGAAGGGTGCTGTCCTTATTGGTCACGCTGTCCAGATACCTACAACACACACACACTCGTTTGTGACAGCATACTATATAAATACACATACACACTCACTTTGTAGCACAATATGTTTTATTATTTACCATCCTGTTGGCAAAAATGGGTACAAAAAGTACCTGTTCTTAATAATAAAGACATTCTATTCATCAATAATAGTTGTGTTATTGTTTCAAGAATAAAAAACAATACCATGATGGCATAAGGGACATATACTATCCAAGAAAAGCTCATTATTGTTTAACATTTACTATCTGTATGTCCCTAACAGGGTGGAACACCTTCACTGCCAGTGTCTGAACAATGAATCTACCCATAATTATTATTTTTTTAAGTCCCTGAGCTTGACCAATGTGTATTCCTGATAGTTAAACGTGTCACTATTTTGGTAGAATGCTAAAAACATGAAAATCATGTACTTTTGTTACCGCACACCAGGAATGACCCAAACGCTAAATTTGCTTATAGACTATGTATACTCAGTACACACTATACAGTAAACTACTTCAACTCAACTATAGACACTGTTTTTACTCGCTAAGTAGTATGCAACATGCACTAAATTTGCATTATAGTGTATATTCTACATAGTATGCCGCATATAATCACTTTGCAGTACAGTACATATGCAGAATACTACATATACTTACTATATAGCACACTAAACGTACTCATTATGCTGTACTACACATATTCAGTGGTATGCGGTTGTCCTACCTGCCCAGGATGGTCATGGCTTCCCCGTCATCTTTACAGCCCAGCAGCTGATGGATGTTAGCATCGAGCACAGACAGAGCCAGCTGGAAGATGACCTTGATGCCTTCGTAGAAGAAGCAGTCGACCACCACCACGGCGCTCTCGAAGGGCATGACGGACAGGAAGAGCGTGAGGAACCAGGAGAGAGAGATGGTGGAGATGACGCCCAGCGCCTGCATGCAGTCGTACAGCTGAGGAACGTGGACGTGAGCCAGCTCCTCGAACACACCCTGGTCCACCAAAGCACCTGAGATACACACACACACAGTACTGTTAGATCCTCTTGTACCTGGGCCGTTTGGTGGCTGAGAAGCTGGATGGTCCTGGAGCTCACCTACGACTCTGGTGTTGTAGTAATCGGGAAGCATCCGCTCACATAAGGCCACCAGGAGCCAGAAGGCCTCTTCTTCTTTAGCGTACAGCAGCAGGACGGAGGTCACGATGTTCATGGCCTGTGGAAGACGACGAACTGTCATTATGACCATGCTGTGCGTGCATGTGTTGTAGAAGCTGTCGAGCTGTGCTTCATACCTGGCAGTAGCCGATATTGGGGTTGCGAAAGGCGTATGCAGTGAGGACTCTTCGCAAGGCAGCGATGCCCATCTCGTTCTGAAAGGCTGGGTGCTCCGGGAGAGACCGGTGCAGGTCTCTCTCGATCTCCTCTGTGGCCAGATTATATTTCCCCATTGACTTCTCCACCAGATCCTCATAATACCCAGGATGAGTGGCCATCTCGTTAATCGCCCCTGCACGCAACAATACACACACACACAAACAATACACACACAATTAGCTAACAATCTTTTATTCAAAACACTCCAGGAACAAAATTATTGTATTAGGTCACGTTGAGTCCAGTTATACTGGTGGTTTTATTTTCAATTCAATTCAACGCTACTTCAGTTGAATTCAACTCAACTCAAACTCCATTCAATTCTAATTTAATTCAATACAACTCTAATTTAAATTCAATTTAACTCCAATTCAACTCAATAAAATTTAATTCAATGCAACATATTAATTGATAAACTCCAATTAATTTAATTTCAACTCAACTTTAATTAAATATATTCTAACTAAATTCAAATCTACTTTAATTTAATACAACTCAACTTGATTTAATTAAAATTAGATTTAACTCCAATTCAACTCTAATTAAATTCATCTCTAATTTAACTTAAGTCAATTCTAATATAACTCAATACAACTTTAATTTAATTCAATCCCATTTAGATTAATTCAACTCCAATTAATTTCAACTCAACTTTAATTCAATTAAACTATAATTTGATTTAATTCTAATTGTATACATTTTTGATATACTAAACAGTTTGCATGAAATGCATCAATGTATTTGATGGTGATGATTGTCATACTTGATAGCTATAATTGGCAGCTTGTGTAGTTAACTACAAGTTTAAGTTAACATTAGCTGAGCTACTTTAAAACCTGCCAAGCTACAGTACAAGCATGTCATGATGTAAAGTAGCTTTTATCCCGTGATTTCAACAAACCGTTGCGTTTTCCCCTGCTAATACACACAACTGTGAAGAAACACAAGGCAGCTAGACTGCACTCTTGTGCGGTCATGCGTTTCAGTTTGTGCACTGGCCTATAAAGCTTGACTCTTCAGAATAAGGTGCTCACATCTACAAACAGGAAGCAGGGTCAAATACAAAGAGGTACATGCACTGCGCTAAGATAACCACAACAAAACAGGCATGTGTATGTGTGTGTGCGTGTGTGCATGTAAAAGAGAGCAAACACATTTAAACATGTCCATGTTGTTGTTGAATATTCAAGTAAATAGAAATGTCTAGTGCAGTGGTTGGTTTTGCTTCACGACCCCGATTTTACATGGGACATTAAGTGGTGTCCTGATTATTGTTTATTGCATAATACAAAAATGTCTGTTAAAACTTCAAATTAATTTGCTTATTTTCATTGTTTCAAAATGAAAAACTATTTGTGCTTTTGTTCGTCTTCTGTAAAGTCGCTGTGAATAAAGGCGTCTGCTAAATGCATACACGTAAATGTATTTATCTTGGTGCCCTAACTGTGCTTGACTATCTGGTTAGTTGCATTGCATTGTAGACATCCGACTCACCAGAAAACAGGAGCCACAGCTCTCCTCTCATGTTCTCCGGGATGCCCTGTAGCACCAGGTCTTTGGTCTTCTCCGTGCGGTACATACACACTCCCTGGCCATATTCGGTGAAGTGATTCTTCCAGGCCTGCTCCTTCAGAAACTCTTTAGCCTGAAAACACGCAAGGAAATAGAGGTCATCTCATCACTGCTGCACAGACTTCAACTTCAGAAGTGCTGATGACGGAGACTCTGACTTGCAAAGAAGCAAAGCCAGTGAGCCGTGAACAATACATTTGAAATGTGGTGCATTTAATGTATATGAAAGCTTTAGATTAGACAATCTTCCAAGCAGAAC
Organism: Romanogobio albipinnatus; assembly: GCA_023566225.1. Taxonomy (NCBI): domain Eukaryota; kingdom Metazoa; phylum Chordata; class Actinopteri; order Cypriniformes; family Gobionidae; genus Romanogobio; species Romanogobio albipinnatus. Next base: position 63,799,545 of record CM042241.1, on the reverse strand, counting down.
CCCCTCTCCTCCCCCAAAACTCACTAAAATACTCATCTGAATGCAAAACATATTCATTTTTGCTCTTGCACACTGATATTGTGACTAAATGAACACAGCATAACTACTTTGAAAGCAAATGATTTGAATAAACAGCTTTTTCGGGTAATTTCAACTTCATTTGTTGCAGGTCAGCAAACAGAACAAACTAGGCCTTCTCATGAGTTGCACTTCCTGTGTGTGTCCTACTAAAGCATCTGCTTTACCCACAACAAACACAATAACATGCATCTTACTTCAGGCTTTGAATTCTGACTGGATGAGGTGCATTTGAATGCCGATAAATGCACACCTGTGACCGCACATTATATGCTAAAGCGCCAAGACGTTCATAAACAAAATGGTGTCTTTTAGCATATTCCAGCTGTTCTATGCAGTGATTTTAGGGGCAAAAGCACCTCTTGACTGAGGTAAAAATCACTAATGCACGGCCTCGTATTGCATTTTGCTTTATAAGGATGCAGGACACATTTCTATTCCTGTTCATTCACAAACAGATTTTACATGAGGGTTTGAATTTGGCTTGCAACGTTTACCCTAGTCTCGTGTAGCCAGAACTTCAGACTGAAGCAGAAGGTCTGGACTCCATAGCAGCTTTCATTGGCTAAGGACCGTCCACAGGTCGTTTGACTGACATGTAAAGCAACCAATCACAGTTTGGTTCTGATCAGCGTCATGTTTAGGGGCTTGAAAATGTAACATCGATGCCCCTACAATAACAGAGCGGTGTGTAAAACTATTTTAAAGAGTCTATGCCGTGAACTTTACATACTTTTGAAAATCCATAATTTAGTTGATCATAAGCACTCACTGTCAGAGGTATTAAGATGCGTTTTGGCTGATCCGATCACAAGTGGACGATGCTAAATACAGGTGTAAATGTGGTTTTGCGCTTGTCCACTTTGACCACTTCCAGAGGTAGTCAAAAACGCATTCGACCGGATTGCTTTTGTAGTGTAAACGCTCATGTGGTCGAATGTGTTCAACAGCTACAAAAGACCGTCTACTCTCCGCTTACTGACCTAATGCGTAAACATTATGGGAAGCGCGTTAGCCAAACGGGAGTTAAACTTTGTCGGCTGGAGACTCAAGCTCGGTTTGAAGATGAAAACCGTCCCAAGCGCAATGTTCTCTCACCATTCGTGATTTCTAACACACACTCACAGTGTTCGGCTGGTCAGAGCATAAACTAAAGCTGACTGTGTGATTTCCATCGTCTCCGATCGCATTTATATGTAAATTTTGCAAGCTTTCATTTTTTTCCATTAGATCGAAAGATCAGAAAAAGCATTACCCGCCCATAGACCCTCCCCTCGAAGAAATCAGGACAGAAGTGTTTGAAAGTGGACAAAAGAGACGGATTAAAACATCAGTTGTAAAAGGGAACGCGTTTCCCTCATAGACTGTACAAAAATATGGATGTAGTGTCCGTGACGTCACCCATAGGATTCTGAAGAGCAGTTTTGGAGCGTAAAGTAGGGTCGAGCTGGCCGTTGCCATCTTGGCAGCGCGTCATCGCGTGTCACTCCCGGATAACAGAAAATGGGCAAAGGGGCGGGACGTGGGCGGAGCTGAGATGACGTGATGACTAACAGAGAGCAGACAAATGGCTATCCACCTGTCACTCAAAGTGACCACGCCATTAATTATGCAGAACTTTAATGCTTTATATAATGTAAACGAATGAGTTATACAACAATTCACCCCCCTCACAGTTGTCATGAAGGGCAAAATTAGCCGTATAGACCAAAAGCACAATTTGTACCAGGCTGTAAACATGTTTTTTTCTGCTGTAAAGTTGGGCATTTTAACATGAGGCTCAATGAGATTCTGCTCCCTTCTGGAGCCTGTCTCTAGTGGCCAGTCGATGAACTGCAGTTTAAATCACTTCCGTATTGGCTTCTAGAGAAACTGCGGGAGGTTGCCGTTTGGTTTCCCTCGTCTACTTAGGTTTCGATCAACCAACACACATCTTAATACCAGCTGTAAACAGGGCCTTAGTTGTAAACACAACATCTTTCTTCTTGTATGAGGGTGGTTAGGCCTTACGACGGCTTTGTTTCCAGCGGACTGTTAACTCTTTCCCCCGCCAAACACAGAATATTTCGTTATTTGTGAGAAATTTTTCGCCTTTGTTCCCCGCCTGTGTTTCCTTGTTTTCACTGTTATATGCTAGGGGGCACTATTACGCATCTTCTGAATCTCCCGATCAAAACAAAGACGAAGAAGACGAAGAAAACAAGCAAACGTATGCAAGCAGATGCATAACGTGAATTTAAACATCATATGCCTAATGTTACTGAATGAAATGTGGACCCAGGGCGAGCTCTAGGATTTTCTCAGCTTTTTGTTCAAAATCTTTTTTTAATGAAACTTACCCATATTCAAGTGTTGATAAAAAAGGAATGCATGAAGCTAGAATAAAACTTGTTTAAAAGCTGAGGGTCTGCTCTTTATTTTGATACGTTGCACGCTCAGATATTCATACAACAAAATATTTTATGGGACATTACATTTTTGTGAAAATGATCAAAAACCCAGGCGGTGGCTGGCAACATTTTTTTTTTTTTAAACGCTGGTGGGGAAATAGTTAAAGAACGAGACACACATCTCCAGGTAGACCAGTAGAATTGGTCTACACTCATATGACGACTCTGGAACTCTCAAAGTGTTTCCCATTTTTTGTGCCTTATGCATCAAAAGTTCCATAGGTGTTATTTAACCCTCTATCGCTTCCTGAGCTTCTCCATTAGTCCTATCAGTAAAAAAGGGACAAAATGAAGAAAGAAAGAAAAAAAGTGCTACTGAGGGTGTTGTACCAGTTTGGGGTTGAACTCCTCCGGGGAGCGCCGGCGGTACATAGTCATCAGGGCTTGTGTTGCGGTGGGAACGCTGTTATCATTGAGATTGAACTGCCTCTCACTCTCTCCCTCAGAGCCGAGAGCGCTGCACTGAGGACTACATGACAGAGCACTGCCCTGCTGCGAGTACACCTACACACAGAGCACAGCATAAGACATGGCATCTCTAGATTATATACTCTATATACAAACAGTGTTGCTCCCACCTCGTCGTCTGAGCTGCTGAGGCTGCCTGTGATTTCCCTCTCAAAGTAGATTTTGGAGGTGGTCTGCTGCAGGAAGTCCGAGATCCTCTGCACCAGGAAGTCCCGGTCTTTGAGGTTGGCAAAGAGGAAGGTCATTTTGTTTTTGGTACTGATTGACAAGGGGCTGGGAAGGACGTTGGAGCTATCGGCTTTCTCAACGATGGTCACCTAGTGACGAGAGAGAGGACCAACACACAACCCATTTTATTTTCAAATATTTCTGAGAAAAACAACTGTCTGGATTGTGGAAGATGATGGATAATGTGGGATAAATGCTTATAAACAAGTTGCGATTGCTGTGACGGACCTCTCTGAGTGGGATAATCAGGCTGCAGATGGTCTCCTCTTTACTGGTGAAGCAGATGTAATTAGTGGAGACAAACATCTGTCCAAGGATGTGCATCTTGTTGAAGGGAGTCCATAGCGTGCAGTCTGTGTGGCCGTCCAATTTCTCGTCCTTCGGCAAGCGGAAAAGCGCCCGGTATCGCTCGCTTTTAGCCCTGGCGTCCAAATCTCTGTAGTTGCAGAAACAAATGTAATACTGAAAAAGGCTGCTATAAAGTTTCCTAAACGAATGCATATTGCATTGCATTACTAAATTACTACATAATAAAAGTACTTCATCAGGTACTCATTTAATATGTTTTTCTCTTTTAAATAAAAAAGTATTTATAAACTTAATAAGTCATAACAAATCTAAATTGATTTATCTTTATAATCTAGTGAAATTAACACTTTTACTAAATTACTACATATTAAAAGTACTTCATCAGGAACTCATTTAATAAGTTTTTCTCTTTGAAATTAAACAAAAATATTTATAAACTTAGACAAAGTGTCGGAAGAAAAATCACAACAAATTTTAATTTAGTTATCTTTGTAATCTAGTAAAATGAATACGTTTACTAAATCACTACATATTAAAAGTACTTCAAGTTTTAAATAATAAAAAAAAACTATTTTTACACTTTATAGACAATTTCGGAAGAAAAATCACAACAAATTTAAACTTAGTTAATAATCACAACCAACTAACACATTTAAAATTATTTGCCTTTATAATCTAGCAAAATTAATACTTTTACTAAATTACTACATATTGAAAGTACTTAATCAGGAACTCATTTAATACGTTTTTCTCTTTTAAATGAAACAAAAATATTTATAAACTTAGACAAAGTGTCGGAAGAATAATCACAACAAATTTTAATTTAGTTAATTAACACAAAAAATTATTTGCCATTATAATCTAGTGAAATTAATACTTTTACTAAATTACTACATAATAAAAGTACTTCATTTTCTTTTTTACCTATTTTACCTATTTATCCAAGTAAACAGTTTGAGAACCACTTCATCAGGCACTCATTTAGTATTTAAAAAACAAAAACAAAAAGCTATTTAAACTTTATAAACATATTTATGAAGAATAATCACAAATTTGGCAGCAGTGCAAAAACGTTTTACAAAAATAATGAATCAGTTGAGTTAATATCATTATTTCTCCATGAAAGTATAAATGACACCCAGTTTACCAGGCTCAGTTTCTCTTGATTTATCAGTTTTATATTGTTTCATCTCTTCACTGTCTTCATGAGTGTTACTGGCACAGACCTTTTGAGGGCCGACACCTTCTTGGGCGACTTCTTCTTGAGTTTGGGCAGAGAGCGGTCCTGCTCGAAGCCCTTGTTGTCCAGCAGCTGTCTCATGGCTATGTTGGCGAGCTGCTCCATGAGTTTGAAGGTCTCGTTGATGTTCAGGAAGACGGAGAAGACGTGCTCGCTGCAGCGTGTGCTGACGCGCACCATGTCCGGCAGCAGAAGCGTGGCGTTCTTCTCCAGCTGAGTGATGTCAGCCCAGCGGATCACCAGCTTAACTGAAACAAACACAGAAGAGCAAACATTAAGATTCGTTAGGACAGAACATTCTAGCAGAAAACATGAGGTTTTGAATCCATCCCTCACAGCCTCGTTTTCATCTGTGTTAAATTCAATATGGCGTCTAAGCTGACTAAGGTCTATTCATCTCGCCCCGGGCAGCTGCTGCCGTACTCACCCTCTTTCCCGAGCAGGTAGGAGTAAAAGCAGAAGTGGTTGATGCTGAGGTAGAGCCAGCCCTGCCGCGGCACCTTCCCCTTCCAGTAGCTGCAGGAGTAGTAGTTCACCAGCTTCTCCTCCTCCGGCATGCCGAAGAGCTTACGAAACTTAGCGATGGCCTCCTTGAACTTGTCTGTGTCATCGTCCTCTTTGATGTCGTGGCTCTTGTTGTATTCTGCTATAATGCCCTGGACACAAACACAAAGATAGACACATGTCAACACAGATATACAAACTGGTGTGATGGCATTTCAAACAAAATCAGGCCAAAACTAAGTTTGTTTGGAGTTTAGGAGTCACTTCCTGATAAACTGGTGATAAATGTCTCTAAGAAAAATGGAAGTTGATGCAGTTGATGCACTGTATCTAATAATGTTTGTATATACAATTGGTTACTCCTCAGATACAGTGCACAGATGAAACACAAACACGTTCAAGTTAGCTTGCTTTCTGAGGCGGATGCTTGCGTTTGGGAACCCAGTCGTGTAGTTCTGGAAGCTAATTATACCAAACCACTTTGACGACAGACTTTGGCTCTGGCATTTCAGAATGACCACGTTTTTCAGATGCTGTGCATTTAGATCAGTCTGCTAGTTGGTCCCCCCAGGAATCGGGTCTCCTTTAGGACCCCGAGTGATCCCATACCCCTTTTCCACCAAGGCAGTGCTAGAGCTAGTTCAGAGCCAGAGCTAGTCCCAGTTCATAGTTGGTTCAACTGAGGAGCCTTCTAAGAACCGTTTGCTTTTCCACAGGCTAGAGAGCCACAACAGAGCCAGGTCTTACGTCACTGTATACGTCTCATCTTTCTCAGCAACGCTAGCGAGGCAGCGGCAGTGTTGCCTAGTCTGCGGTTTTCCCGTAGAATTGGGCTACTTCATCACTGTTGCCACGGGCTGTTTTTCATGTCCGTGGGTTGAAGCGACCCCAATTGTGATATTTAGCCCCGGGAATGCGAATTTTAGTAGACAACCATGCCAAAAAAAACACATATTTTACCCCCAAATGTGATTTTTACCGGGGAAGCCCCCCTGAAACGCGATTGGGCTTGTTTTGAGTAGCAATTGGGCAGGTTTTGTTGTGAAAACCTGGCAACCCTAAGCAGCGGGAAACACAAACACACCAGGCTTGTTCGAGATGCATCGGCGCTGCGCAGACCGATCCACGTATGATATAAAAAAAAACGCATGAGTTAATCAAAAGCATAAGGAGTCGTGTGCTCTCACTGGACTTGTTATCATATGGCGATCGGTGTACAGCACCGCTGCCAACAAGCCTTCGTTGCGTTACTATTGATTCACATGGCTGTACGATCCTACATCGGCATCAAAACACAACGAAAACACAGCGAATCCAACGCATTCATGCAGTTCGCAGTAATTTGTATAGACGGAGATAACAAACGAGCAGCAGCTGTTAGCTCTATTAGCTGCTATTTAAAAAAAATGGCAGGTCACAAGTTTGTGTTGGTCTTGTTGACCCCGCCCCCAGCGCCTGACGTAATCGGTTCTTACTTCTAGCCCTGTTCTAGCCCAGCAATGTTTTGGTGCTACTTAAGAACCACTTTTCCTGGCTCAGAGCTGGGGCTTTGGGTGTGGAAAAACACAAAGAACCGATTTGAAACTAGGCTCTGGCTCCGATCTAGCTCTAGCACTGCCTTGGTGGAAAAGGGACACCATTGGTTCAACAGACTTTTAGGGAGCTTTCACACTAGCAGTTTTGGTGCGCACCCGGGTTCAATTGACGTCAGAGTTCGGTTCGTTTGGATGATGTGAACACTGTCTTCCGAACTCGGGTGCGCATCTGCGAACCGCTTAAAAAGGGTAGTCTGGGGTACAGTTCATGTCTGGTACGGTTCGCTGCTGATGTGAACGCTATCGTACTAAATCGCGGAAGTGAACCGATATTAATGACGCAAATGTGTGTTTGTGTGTGTCACTCATTTTCCTGGCGAGCGTGACTGACGTACTGCAAGCAGGGAGCTGTAGATCTCATTTCTGCCCGTCTTCAGCGTTCTTTAGAGCGTTTGCAGTGCATTCGCGGCAGATAGATGCAAGTGCCATTACGCACTGAAGCTTTAGAAACAAAACCAACAGTTAAAAAACAAAAATATAAAAGTGAGGTGAGCAACCCTTTGCATTTTGCCGCCTTCACGCTCGCTGTCGTTACTAAGCAACCGGGTAAACAGCTGCTGCTTTGATGACGCAAACACACCCCCGGTTCTGACCCAAATAATATAATATGAACACAGTCTAGCGTAGAGTTTAGATTCTCTGCCCGAGCCTGAGTCCGAACTTGACCCGAACTGACCCGCGGGCTGGGTCGGGCCGAGATTTCCCGGCACCATCCTCGGACCGGGTCGGGCCAGGCCCTTGATTGTTTGTGTTTTTTTATCATTACTTTATTAGCCTAATTGGGTGGGCAGAAAGCTATGCCATAATCAGAAATAATATATTTTTTTAGCAAAGTAATACTACAACTAAGAAACAAATGTTTACAAAGTTGCACAAGTCAGGATTATTCTAAAAATGCGTGTCAAACTCACAACACACGCAGTGATGAAGCGCAGCATTCAGAGACGCCAGTCATGAGCTGCTCGCGTTCACACTGCGCATTGCTTAACTAGTCTATTTCTCTTCTTAACTATAAGTTAAAGAAAAGTAGACATTTCAAGCTTTCTTCACACATATTTCTCATGTCTGTGAGGCAGTAACTTACTAATACGCTGACTCTACTTGATCGTGCACGTGCCGCTACTACTTCATGAAGATCGCAACCGAGAGCAGACAGTGCGGCATTATCGTCAAATATCAAAAGAATCCTTCGTTATCCCTTTCAAGGAAGTAACATGCTAACTATTTCTAAATCAAAAAGTTTTTTGCTTGCAATATAGTTCCCAATTACATGTTTCAAATGAATGTTTGTGTGTACTTAGCATGACAAATGTTATTCTAGTATTATTATATACTATACCACATTACTATTATTGTGTAAAAATAGTATTAATTACTTTTACAGAACTGCAACAATCCTTATATAAAAATACATTGTAAGGCATGGTTGTGTTTCCGGTTTGTTTTATTACGCAATACATAGGCATTCATGCTATATTTCAAGCATGTTGTTTGTGCACTTAACATAAACATCATGTCAAATAGGTTATAATTATATCAACTTTATAATTAAAGTACTTTGATTAGGCATTACCGCCTGGGTCCTAAAGGAGACCCGGTTCCTGGTGGTTTCTCATGAAACCGTACCAAAGTTACATCTTTTTGATGCGTAACGAGGAATTTATTTGGTAAAAAAATAGTTTTTTATGCTAATTTGATCTAATTTATGCGTATTTTGCCGTTTCCAGCCAGCATTTTTTTTATATGCGAGATCTCAAATGTGCAAAAAAATATGTGAATGGAAACAATTTTTCATGTTTAATACTGTACAGCTGCTTTCTTTTAAATAATCTATTATAAAGTGCTATATTAATAAACATGAAGTGACTTGACTGGAGTGCCGAATCGCAGAGACATTTCCACACCGCTATGATCAGATGCTTTCTTAACTGATGCTTTCTCACCGCTGTCATTTCTGCTGTGTTTATTTTGTTATTGAGAGGATAATGTGCAGCACATATTCATCTAAATTGGGATGTTTGTTAACAGTATATCACTGCAAAGGTATTTCCAACTTATTTTTACCCCCAAGCGAGAAATGAAAACCAACTTTTAAGCATGAAAATCTCTGCTCTCAGATCCCAAAAACGAAATCAAGACTGTAAAAGAGCATCACAGATCCCCTTTAAGGTCCATATGAACCACAGTCCATGAACACAATTTGAAATGTTTGTCCAACCTGTATTTTGCCCTTGACGAACGTGGTGATGTCATTCTCATTCTCGAAGATGGAGAGCGTCTGCAGCAGATTCTGCTCCAGCCATTCCCAGTTCTCCGTGATCTCCTTACGAGAGCTCCCTGCCAGAAACAAAAACATTTTGGCACCTCTTAGTTGTCAAATATTTCTAATCCAGCCGTTTAGGATAATGAATTTTTTCTGAAGTCTGTATCCGCAGCGAGTGCTGAACAGCAGATGGGCCGGGCTCTGTATTAGCACAGCTCTCCTCAGGCAACACATCAAACACATTACTGCCAAGAGAAACGCCTCATTAAGATCGCTCGGAGACAAACACCCTGCAATTAGGTCAAGAAGAAATATGAATACTATTTATTCAGTTGTTTATTATCTCTGGCAACCAACAATTAATATACATTTAATTATATATTTCATATGATTTAATATTAATATGATTCTTTTAAATTATCCATCCATCCATCTCTCTCATCCATCCATCCATCCATCTCTCTCTCTCATCCATCCATCTATCTCTCTCATCCATCTCACCCATTTATCTATTTCTCTCTTCCATCCATCCATCCATGTATCAATCTCACCCATTTATCCATTTCAATCATCCAACCATCCATGTATCTATCTCACCCATTTATCCATTTCTCTCATCCATCCATCCATGTATCTATCTCACCCATTTATCCATTTCTCTCATCCATCCATCCATGTATCTATCTCACCCATTTATCCATTTCTCTCATCCATCCATCCATCTCTCTCTCTCATCCATCCATCCATCTCTCTCATCCATCCATCCATCCATCTCTCTCTCTCATCCATCCATCTATCTCTCTCATCCATCTCACCCATTTATCTATTTCTCTCTTCCATCCATCCATCCATGTATCAATCTCACCCATTTATCCATTTCAATCATCCAACCATCCATCCATCCATTCATGTATCTATCTCACCCATTTATCCATTTCAATCATCCAACCATCCATGTATCTATCTCACCCATTTATCCATTTCTCTCATCCATCCATCCATGTATCTATCTCACCCATTTATCCATTTCTCTCATCCATCCATCCATGTATCTATCTCACCCATTTATCTATTTCTCTCATCCATCCATCCATGTATCTATCTCACCCATTTATCCATTTCTCTCATCCATCCATCCATGTATCTATCTCACCCATTTATCCATCTCTCTCATCCATCCATCCATCTCTCTCTCTCATCCATCCATCTATCTCTCTCATCCATCTCACCCATTTATCTATTTCTCTCTTCCATCCATCCATCCATGTATCAATCTCACCCATTTATCCATTTCAATCATCCAACCATCCATCCATCCATTCATGTATCAATCTCACCCATTTATCCATTTCAATCATCCAACCATCCATCTCTCTCTCTCATCCATCCATCTATCTCTCTCATCCATCTCACCCATTTATCTATTTCTCTCTTCCATCCATCCATCCATGTATCTATCTCACCCATTTATCCATTTCAATCATCCAACCATCCATCCATCCATCCATGTATCTATCTCACCCATTTATCCATTTCAATCATCCATCCATCCATCTCTCTCTCTCATCCATCCATCTATCTCTCTCATCCATCTCACCCATTTATCTATTTCTCTCTTCCATCCATCCATCCATGTATCTATCTCACCCATTTATCCATTTCAATCATCCAACCATCCATCCATCCATCCATGTATCTATCTCACCCATTTATCCATTTCAATCATCCAACCATCCATGTATCTATCTCACCCATTTATTTATTTCTCTCATCCATCCATCCCTCCATCTATCTATCTCACCCATTTATCTATTTCTCCCATCCATCCATCCATGTATTTCTCTCATCCATTTATCTATTTCTCTCATCCATCCATCCATCCATCCATCTCACCCATTTATCTATTTCTCTCATACATCCATCCATGCATTTCTCTCATCCATTTATCTATTTCTCTCATCCATCCATCCATCCATGTATCTATCTCACCCATTTATCTATTTCTCTCATCCATCCATCCATCCATGTATCTATCTCACCCATTTATCTATTTCTCTCATCCATCCATCCATCCATGTATCTATCTCACCCATTTATCTATTTCTCTCATCCATCCATCCATCCATGTATCTATCTCACCCATTTATCCATTTCTCTCATCCATCCATTCATGTATCCATCTTACCCATTTATTTATTTCTCTCATCCATCCATCCCTCCATCTATCTATCTCACCCATTTATCTATTTCTCCCATCCATCCATCCATCCATCCATGTATTTCTCTCATCCATTTATCTATTTCTCTCATCCATCCATCCATCCATCCATCTCACCCATTTATCTATTTCTCTCATACATCCATCCATGCATTTCTCTCATCCATTTCTCTATTTCTCTCATCCATCCATCCATCCATGTATCTATCTCACCCATTTATCTTCTATTTCTCTCATCCATCCATCCATGCATTTCTCTCATCCATTTCTCTATTTCTCTCATCCATCCATCCATCCATGTATCTATCTCACCCATTTATCTATTTCTCTCATCCATCCATCCATCCATGTATCTATCTCACCCATTTATCTATTTCTCTCATCCATCCATCCATCCATGTATCTATCTCACCCATTTATCTATTTCTCTCATCCATCCATGTATCTATCTCACCCATTTATCTATTTCTCTCATCCATCCATCCATCTCACCCATTTATCTATTTCTCTCTTCCATCCATCCATGTATCTATCTCACCCATTTATCTATTTCAATCATCCATCCATACATCCATCCATGTATCTATCTCACCCATTTATCTATTTCTTTCATCCATACATCCATCCATCCATCCATCCATCCATGTATTTCTCTCATCCATTTATCTATTTCTCTCATCCATCCATCCATCCATCTCACCCATTTATCTATTTCTCTCATCCATCCATCCATGCATTTCTCTCATCCATTTATCTATTTCTCTCATCCATCCATCCATCCATGTATCTATCTCACCCATTTATCTATTTCTCTCATCCATCCATCCATCCATCCATCCATCCATGTATCTATCTCACCCATTTATCTATTTCTCTCATCCATCCATGTATCTATCTCACCCATTTATCTATTTCTCTCTTCCATCCATCCATGTATCTATCTCACCCATTTATCTATTTCTTTCATCCATCCATCCATCCATCCATCCATGTATTTCTCTCATCCATTTATCTATTTCTCTCATCCATCCATCCATCCATCTCACCCATTTATCTTCTATTTCTCTCATCCATCCATCCATGCATTTCTCTCATCCATTTATCTATTTCTCTCATCCATCCATCCATCCATGTATCTATCTCACCCATTTATCTATTTCTCTCATCCATCCATCCATCCATGTATCTATCTCACCCATTTATCTATTTCTCTCATCCATCCATCCATGTATCAATCTCACCCATTTATCTATTTCTCTCATCCATCCATCCATCCATCCATCCATGCATCCATCCATGTATCTATCTCACCCATTTATCTATTTCTCTCATCCATCCATCCATCCATCCATCCATCCATGTATCTATCTCACCCATTTATCTATTTCTCTCATCCATCCATGTATCTATCTCACCCATTTATCTATTTCTCTCTTCCATCCATCCATGTATCTATCTCACCCATTTATCTATTTCTCTCATCCATCCATCCATCCATCCATACATACATCCATCCATGTATCTATCTCACCCATGTATCTATTTCTCTCATCCATTCATTCATGTATCTATCTCACCCATTTATCCATTTCTCTCATCCATCCAGCCATCCATCTCACCCATTTATCTATCTCTTATCCATCATTTTAGCAAAAGTGTCATAATACCGATGTACTGTAAAATGCAGCCTGTGATTATTTATAGAATATGCATCTCATATTAAAAAAATTGCAAATGCAAAGTCATGCTAAAGCCTTTCACAGAACACATGCAGCATCTCAGAGCAGGCAAATGGCTCTCTTGCCTTAAATAAAGAGATTTACCAAATGGCTTGCAGCAACGAAAGTAACAGCTTGTGTAATATGAACCAGCATTCGCAGTTGCCTCTAAACCAGATTAGCTCAGAAGCTGAGCACTCTCTGCTCCTCTGGGAAGCCAGCGCTTTCCTTTGGCTTCAGACGTAATGTTCTCAGCTAGGGCTTGGACGCTAAATATTGTTTGACGACAATACACATTTTATTGCTACAGTATACCTTGTATAAATGTAAAATAAAATAAAATAATATAATGAAAAGGTTAATTGCTCAATAACTCTTTTTGCAGTGGTATCGAAATTGGCATAAAGAATCATGAAATTTCATTAGTATTGCTATTGGCTTCCAGAATGTGGGTATTGTGACAAAACTAATTCCATGTCTCTTCACATGCAAATAATGTAAAGCAGACCTGCACAAAAATATATCATGGATCTATACTGGTTAACACATTTGTACCATTGCATGCCGCCCTGGCCTAATGATTAGTTCTTGACATGGCGTTTAGTTTCAGCGTGTATCGCTGCTGCCTAACATAACGCTCTCATCATAAGTGCTCTTAATTGCACATTAACCGCTCTGTCCTGCATCAGCAGACTCTTTGTAGCCCTGCACAAACACCAATTCCTAACAAACGCCGGCTTTGCTTAAGCATTGATTCCTGTATTGAAGTTTTGAACCTAAACTGAACTTTAAAAGCCGAGGCAGTAACACAAACATCATGTTCACCAGGGCAGTGTTTGAAAGAAAAGTGGACATTGATTTCCGAATTGAGATTCCACTTTAGAGGCACTAGGGCATGAGGTAATGCTCCAGCAGCGAGAGGCCATCAGGGAGCAGGCGGGACATGTGAGGGAAGATTCCAGAATGGGAGCGGAAAGGAAGCAGTATGTTACCGTGGGCGATGGTCCAGTAAACCAGGGAATCGGGGGTCTGGTAGAGGATCCTGTACGGGGCCACACGGGCACTGGAGTCCAATACGACGTCAAGGGTGCCAACCAGCAGACCTGAGGGAAAACAGACCACATACACTCAGGATGACCATGATGATAGGATATCAGTAGCCTAAAACAGACAAAATAAGTTCACTTAGACAAAAAAAAAAAACACAAAAAACCCCATAGATATTCACATTTGTTTCCCAAAAAATTTCAGTGTAGTTACTATATCATGGAGAAAGATTTCTTTTATTTAAATAATTTTAAAACATTTTTTATATATTAATATTTTTATTTATTCATTAGTTTTCAATTAATTTAACTTTTAGTTCATTCATTTTAGTTCAGTAATAAAAGTTAAGGGATCAACTAAAGACTTTCCTGAATTATTTGTAAAATATTAAGGGCCAATATTTACTAAACAGGGCAAATTAGCATGAGAGCGCAATTACCAAAAAACGCCAATAACCGTAGAAAGTTCAGCGCGTGATCTACTGATGATGCACAAATTAAAGAACAGACGCAGCCGAATCACAACACAATCTACCAGTCAGCGTCTGGTTTAAGATGTGCTTTTTTTGGGGTGGTAAATAATAGCGCAAAAAACTGTAAATTGACTAGCGCAAACCTTATTAAATCACCTTGTATGATTTATTTAAATACTCTCCTCCCATTAAGTATGCGTCACGGGGCCCTATTTTAACGATCTGAGAGCATATTCTGAAGCGCAGGTGCACTCAGGGCATGTCCGAATACACTTTTGCAAGTTTAACGACGGAAAAAATGGTTGGGTTGTACCTATTCTCTTAATGAGTCATGGGTGTGTTTTGGGCTTAATGTGCAGTAAACCAATCAGAGACTCCTCTCCCATTCCCTTTAAAAGCTAGTTGCGCTCGCGCCATGGAGGATGCGCTATTTACATGGAGGAATTAGTGAGCGGAAAGTGAACGCTTCTCCAGAGAGGAATCCTTTTATTTTTTAATATTTGGCATGTTTGTGTGCTGCTGTGCGTCCCTGTGTGTATAATAAGCAGAGTGTACGCGTTTTGTACACCCGCCTATAGGCGCAAATTACTAACGTGCCCTATAAATAACACAAAAAATACTGCGCTATTCCCTTTAGAGCAGGTTTTTGTTGGTCAATGGTGCAGTCGTTTTCAGTTGCTTCAAAATAGCAACGCACCAACAATGCGCCTGAACACACATTTTCAGACCAGCATGCCCACACCTTTTCAGGGCTAGTTTTTCACTGCATGTCTTTAGTAAATCCTGACAGTATTTTTTTAACGCCTAAAGAGGGTTTGCAGTGGCGCAAGCGGTTAGTAAATCTGGCACTAAGTTTCCTAAAGACCACGTCAAGCTCACAAGCATGAGAATGTTAAGAAATAAATGTTTTAATATTGTATCTGCTTTAGGAGCTAAAATGGTATTCGTTGGCAAATTAGACTTATTTCCATGAATCAGTTCAAACTGTCTAGCTGTTCATTTTAGTTTTTGCATTAGAGATTTCAATCTGTTTGGTTAGGAAGGCTGTTTGGTCAAAAGTATGGTTCCTTTGACTGAATATACATAAAAGTCACATGATCCTTCAGAAATCATGATTTGCTGCTCAAGAAACAATTCTTATCAATGTTGAAAACAATTGATAAACGATGATATTTTTTCAGTATTCTTTAATAAATAAAAGGTTAAAAGCACAGCATTTCAATCATGACTGCTGCTGCATAAATAGACATATATGAATCCTGTAGCTGATGTAGGCAGGTGGAGCTGGGGAGGTGGAGGGGTTCAGAGACTAGTTTACAGCAAACACTGAACCAGACTATTTAAATCTCATTGGCTGCAGGATTAGCAGAGGCCAATCAGCTTGTGCAATGCGTTAGTGATGTGATTGCAAGGACTGATCAGCCTGCGCCATCTAGAGTTTCATGACTGAACTAGATCATCTTTTGCAACACTACAAATGTCTTTACTGTCACTTTTGATCAATTTAATTCTTAATAAATAAAAGTGTTAATTTCTTTAAATTGTACTGACCCTTAACATTCGAACAAAAGGCTGCGGCTTGTAAAGCCCCTGGGCGAGCCTGTAACCTCTGTTAACTGCTTTGACGACTCTACCTGAGGAGCATTAGCGTTGCTGCAGGGCGAGACGGTGCTAGTTTCAGTCTCAAATGAGGACACCTGCAAAACCTGCAGATCAGAGCAGCAGCTTCTGCCTCTGGCATCACGCATTCTCGCTCTATACGCTGAGAAGGTGGAAATACAAAACCTACAACATTTCATTGTACAGGTTCATCCGGTTTGAACACGCACACGCAAAAATGGGATTTAAAGAAGGCAAGATTTTCATGAATAACACATTAAAAGATGGGGAGATGTAAAGAGAAAACCATACCACAGTAGGAGCAGAGATACCTTACAGCGACCTAGATTTATTGAAATACATCAAGGTGGACACAACAGCCTTTTAAACGTCTACAGTCTCAGTTAAGAGCTCAAAAGGGGCATTAATAAACTGTAAAAAATTAGGTGGCCTGCAATATTTAATGAGAAATTGCTCAAATTTATAGGAGTTAAGAGTGATACATATGGGCCCTATGAAATACGCATTGTTTTTCCCAAATTCTCATTCTTTTCTGTTTACATTTTTTGGACTCTTTTAATAGTTAAAATAAATTTTAGTAATCAAAAAGCATACCTGATACAAAAATCATGAAACATAGTTTAACAATTTATTAAAAGTTCAGCAAAAATAAAAATATTTTTAGGGCCATATGAAAAACATTAAAAACAATTCCCTCAAATTCTGTTTTCTGTTTTAAAGGGATAGTTAACCTAAAAATCTACTCACCCTCAAGCCATCCTAGTGTATATGACTTTCTTCTTTCAGACGAACACAATCAGAGTTATATTAAAAAAAGAGTTTGTTACCCAGCTCTATCAACGAGAGGCGTCAAAGCTTACGATGCTCCTGTACATCAATTCAGGCAGTAAGTTGAACTGCGTACGGCTTTCCGCCGGAAGTTAGTTATTTTAGTCTATAAAATTTTAAATATGGATATTTTTCTTACACAAACACACCACTTCTCTTCAGAAGGCCTTTATTAACCCCCGGAGCGGTGTGGAACAGTTATATGATGGATAGATGCCCTTTTATGGACTTCAAAAATGACCCAACAATTCACTGCCATTATAAAGCTTGGATTAGTCAGGGCATTTTTTTAATATAACTCAGATTGTGTTCGTCTGAAAGAAGAATGTCATATACACCTAGGATGACTTGAGGGAGAGTAAATCATGGGCTAATTTTCATTTTGGGGTGAACTGTCCCTTTAAGTTTTCTGGTTTCCAATTTAATAGTAATAATCAAAAAGTACGTGTAAATAATTGAATTCATAAAATCAACTAAACCGCATTTCTTTCTTTCTTTTTTCAAGAAATTCTGTGTTGTGTCTTGAATTTTTCTGGCAATCAAATTAAGACATAAAACATTCATTTAATTTATCTTTTAATCATATGAAGTTTAAAAAAAAAAAAAGTCAAGCAAAGTGCTGCCCAACTAAAGTGCTCAAATTAAAACATGGAAGAAAATGTGTGATTACTCCTTAAAAAAAAGAAAGAAAATTAATGGTTTATTATTAAAACTAGTATTATTATTATTAGTGTTGGTATTATTATTACATAGAGACGTATCTCAATTCTACTTTACAACACTACAGTAATGTTTCTGTCATAATTTCTTCAAGTTAAATCAAACTTTTATTTTGACGGGTTGCCGTAAAGACCTTTGAGCTTCTGTGTTTATGATATGACGATAGTTTTTCTCAAATGAAACTGTAAAATGCTGATGAAGTGACACAGAGCGGCTCTGGAGATGAAGTTCATGCATTCATGTCCTCATATGTGAGGCGGCAGAGGCTGAAAACACTACAAGCGAGTATCACTATACATCTACTAAAACACTGAGAATAACATGCACTGATGAACCATGCACAATTAAGTATGTATTAAGAGATTACATATGTAATAATTTTTTATGTAATATCTCTTTGACTGCACAGATTTTCCCAAACTTGAATGTGTGAATACAGATCTAGCTTTCCGTTTCTGCTCGTTTCGAGCTCATGTGTGCAATAACACCCCCTCCTCCAGAACACATGACTTTCTGTTCCTGCTTTCATATGCTCAGATGAGCCATGGTTTCCTTGGTTGCAAAACAAGAGAGCAGAGATTTGAGACTACAGTAAGGATCACATGATCTATTCAGTTACAGAGATCTATTCAGTCGTTTGTGAGCCTTCGTGCCCATCTGCAACATTCAACTCATTCTTCAAAACCTTCTTCAGTTCCAGTATTTCAGGTTTCCCTGACAGGCAGAACCAAACCGCAAGGCTTCACACATCAAATATGAATGATTGACATAATTATTTGAGTGTATTTTCTAAAATCAACATTCATTAAGTGTTACAGTCTATTGATATAATGACATTTAAGAAGCAAATTCATTTACAAATGCATTCAACATTAATGATTCAATTTCTTCTGAAATGCATGATATATTCTATTCTTGGATCATGAATATTAATAAGGCTGCATGACTGTACAGTCCCAGAACTCCTGCCAGAATTAATATTCACGCACTATGACTTAAATTCACACTGATACACAGTAGCAAATTCGTATCGTATTAGATATTAAAATGCAATTCCATAGATTTCAAGCTAAATCACTTTAAACTCCATAATGAATATGGGCAACAGGATATGAGGTCATACATGTTTTTTAATAAATGACGAATTTAAAAAAAAACGTAATATTGTACACTGTGTTTATTTTGAGAAATGTAGTAGGGCGTACTTCACTGCACAGTCTGTTTCACGGTTGTGCTCCCCTGTGCACAAGTACATAAATCCTGGGAACACAATTCAATCAGTCCTGCGTTTCTGATGTCGTTAGGGCGTTTGGACGAGGAGTTGTGGGAGGAACATTTCATTGTTGTCTTCTCTCATTTTAAATATAGAATGCTCTGCTCTCAGTTGAATTCATCACTGCTCAGAGAAAAACTGCCTTTTTTTAGCACATGGACAAAATCAATACCCAGCATCGACCCGATACAACTGTATTGAATTCCATAAAAAAAAATAATAAAAAAAAATAAATAATAAAGGTGCTGTTGACTTTACCCATATTTAACTACAGGAAAGGAGTTTGGCCTTCTATTGGATCCCTTTGGATAAATGGACTAAAATCCAACCTTGTCGGATCCCCCCATTATGCTATATATATTAACAGCTCCTACAACAGGTTTACATGCATCCAAAGTAAAAACTAAAAAACGCTTTCTCTCATAATAAAGTGTCACCTCTTAAATAAACTCCCGAGTATATTCAGTACCCGCAGCTGCGTTCAGTGGCTTCCGTGTTTATCTAGGCTCCAGAGTGTAGCCCAATATATACTAGTGTCTGTGATTATTAAATTGCAAAATACTTGTCTGGCTATCACCAGACCTAGCTCAATTTAAGATTGAACATTGGTCTGGAGAGTCTGCTCTGTATTTTCTACTGCACACGCGAGCATAAACGAGCATAAATTAAATGACTCTGTACGCAATTGGATAGTCCGTCCAACCAATCAGACCACAAGAGGCGTGATCAACGGGCAACGACCCATCGCTTCTCTATCCGTCATCGGGATAATCCATCCAATAGCGCGCCAGGTGGATAAGCCAGTCTGTGATTGGTTCCTGCAAAAGTGTAACAGAAGCAGTAGAAATGAATGTACGGGTTTCCAGACTGAGTTGCCGGGCGAAATCAAATCGCTGGCAGATCAGGCTGGGTTTAGTGAGTCTAGCAAAATACTATTTAAATATTACTCCTCCATGTTCTACGTTTCTGTGTGAATGACGGGGCGCAGAGGCGCGGGCGGTCTTTGTAGTCTCTGCCGTGTGTCACTATATGAGGACACGAACGCATAAACCGTCACTTCATGAGAATTTACCGTTTCATTTGAGAAAATTGTCATATCATGAACACAGACACTCAAAGGTCTTCACGGCAACACGTCAAAATAAAAATTTGGTTTAATTTTTTTTTTTTAAATTGACAGAATATATCAGGCTACTGTTGTAGCCTACTGTAGGTTTAGCTATATGCAATAATAATATGTCTCTACTACTACTACTAATAATAATAATAATAATAATGCCTAGATGGTTGATTATTTTTCACTTGATCTTTTTTTATAAACAATGTTTACTTTTAAACAGCATATAGCCTTTAAATGTTTGTATTATTTACTTATAATGATTATCATCATAAATAATAGACTTAATACATTTAATAAGTTTTTTAAAAAAATAGTTAAATAAAAGAAAAACAGAAAAAAAAACATTTAGCTGTGGTACCTGAAATTGGTACCGAGTACCGTAAAATTTGTATGGTATTGGTACCGATTACTGGAATTTTGGTATCGTGACATCCCTAGCACAGTCTGCTCTGATTGGTCAGATGGCCCAGTCTGTGATTGGTCTACTCTGCTCTGATTGGTCAGATGGCCAAATCTGTGATTGTCCTACTCTGCTCTGATTGGTCAGATGGCCCAGTCTGTGATTGGTCTACTCTGCTCTGATTGGTCAGATGACCCAGTCTGTGATTGGTCTACTCTGCTCTGATTGGTCAGATGGCCCAGTCTGTGATTGGTCTACTCTGCTCTGATTGGTCAGATGGTCCAGTCTGTGATTGTTCTACCAGCACGAGTCCTCATCCTTTAGAAAAGTGCATGCAAAGTGGATTCGCCTCACAGAAAACTGTCTTCTCGACATGAAAAACACAAACCAAACTCTTCCAGTCTCAACTTTGAGGGTCAAAGTAGATGCTGTTCTTGGACAGCCAATGAAGAACTTAGGGGGGCATTATGCATATGCATACATATAAACCAATTGATATACATTGAAATGTATATACAACGTATATGTTATTAGGTAGAAATTGCTTCTAAAAAAAAACAAAAAAAACAAAAACTGTAATCACAAAATGTAAAAGTCATGTAACTTCATTGATAATAAACAAACAATGATAGTACACACTGAAGAACATTGGAATTATGGAATTTCTTAATTTATAATTATTTTAATATATTGCCACTCTTAGTTTCTGTAATTATACCTATTGTAAATGAACAGCTCCGTCATTTTAGCACAGTATGAGAAACTGTGGGTGGGTTGGGGTTTCAAATATTGTCATAAAAGGTCAAAAAGGTTGAGAATCACTGCTTTAGAGGAGACACACGTGGGAGAAAATTCTACTAAGATTTAGGCAAGACCGAAGCAAAAGTCTCCATGTATTCTCCATGTAATCTGACTGCTGTCAAGGTGAAAGAAGCGAGTTCTCGGGTGTTATTTTGTGTTTATAATTCAATGGAAGACGTGGAAAAAAACTATGCTCTAAATGAATCACCGGTTGATGTATGCAAACATACCAAACACATACATGTGCTTTTTTTCCTAATGTTTTTTTCGGCCAACCGCCAGATACCCAAGCCACTCCGGGTCAGTCTGCTGGGCCGTGCCAGGCTCACCGACTCTCACTGGCAACTGGCACACAGCTCGCACATTTATGTAACAATGACATCATCTTTCCTCGCTAGAGTATGCTTTGTGTCTGTCTTCTCTCACTGATAGACACAAAGAGGTAGACGCATAAATACTGGCAACGTTTTAGCACTTACAATACTTAATCTCTGCTATCATCAACTCCAAGATTTACTCGTAAACAACTTATTTTTCAAAAACTCCAGCATGATATCAGTCAATCAGAGAGAAAGAGGCTGAGAGTGTGTCCCACACACCTGTCCACCTGCAAATACAGGTCAGGTCACCAGGTGAGATCAATAAAACACATTTCACAACCCCAAACCAGCTCAGCTGTCTGTCCTGGGCCAGCGATAATACACTGAACCGGTTTGGTCACTGATATTTTACTAGAAGGACTTTTATATTGGGTCATTAGATGGATGTCAGCCAGACCGATTGATCAGCTGGTCATTATGATATTAGCAAAGCAACAGAGGTTATATTTAGTCTGTAGAACAGAATAAAAATCTACAGACATTGAAATGAATGCGAAGATCTGATGTCTAGATATAAGCTAGGGGTGTCACAATACATCGCAATAAATAAATGCAACAATATGTATCGTGGATAGTGACAACACATTGTCGTTCAAATTAAAGAGTTTTAGTGTCATTACTACATTAAACTACTATATATGATGTTGAATATAATATTTAATAATACAATAGTGGAATTTGTGTGTCAAACGTCTTATGTGACCAATAAAAAGTGGTAAATGTAAATATGTAACTATATCTAGTCAGTGACAGAGTGCAAGCATATTCGTCTAAAATAATTCTGTATTGTTTTAGCTTCATTAATATTTTTATTTTGTGCATTGTTGTCCTGTGCATTAAATTTGGGTTACCAGCACCATGTCCAGGACTATTCATTTCCACCTCCAATGTAACGCCAAATTAAAAATTTAATCAGCAGTAAATTTGTTGTTATACAGAACTTTTACCATATGTCTTTTAGCGCTTTTCCACTGCATGGTAACACTTGGTACAGCACGGCTCGGCTTAGCTCGCTTCGCTTTTTCACTGCGTGTTACGACTCGTTTCGGTTTGGTTTTCCACTGCAGTTAGCACCACTTTAAAGTGGGCGGGATTATAGAATGATTGTTGTAATTGTGCCTCCTTCTTGGCATGTGGATGTTTTTAACTACAAGACGAAGAAGTTTGTTTCAAGGGAGGCTGATAGCAGCAAAACAAAATGCTGCTAAAAACAGGAGAGTAGGCACTCGTACAACAAAGCGCAGATGACAACATCACTTGATTTGCTCGACAGTGCGCACGGGTAAACTAACCTTGTATTTAGCAATGTGTTTAGGGTCTCAACCGCTATATCACTGTCACAAAAGCATAGAATGGTAGGGACAATTCTCTCGGAAAAATCAGTGATCTGCAGTGTTTACTAGGCCTGTCGCGATTGGTCGATACAATCGACTGCGTCAACGCTGTTAATTAGTCGACGTCAATATTTTTAGTTGACTGGGTAATTTGGTTACGATTTGAAATTGTATTAGTGGTAAGTTACTTTAAAAATGACATCAGTATGTGTGACAGCAGGAGTGAGGACGTGTGCGTGTGAGCTCTGCTTCCACCGTTCACTAAACAATGGAAGCAGAACAGTCAAATATAAGCGCAGCTCAGGAAAAAGAAAGCAACAGAAAAGTGTGGCGCGGCCGGGACGTGCTCACGCTGCCGGACTCTGACCTGAATCGCGTGCAGCTGCACACATACCTTTCACTCAGACAGATCGCGACGCCAGTTTCGCGGATTATTGAGTTTGAATGGTAAAAAAATATGTAAAAATACATGTCCTGGCGAGTATTCGGGTAAACGCAGTCGTATATGTCTTTAGTGAACATATACAGAGTTGAATGAGAAATCGTGTGTTACTATGAATTTGGTCCGTGCAGCTCTTAAAGGGCCGGACCTAATATTCTGTGTGAAGCAGGGCAGGGCAGGAACATGCCGGCCAAGTGAGTTTTTAGGGGTTTTTAACCCTAAAACAATGAATAGTTAGCCTGACGTTGTCATACTCAATTCTAGTCAGAATGTGAGTCTGATACGGCTCCGTTGGGCTGTGATTATGGGGCGTGTTTAAACCGAACCAGGAAAGACCTCAATTGGATAGACCTACAACCAATCAAAGCAACGGAGCGACGCATAATGTTAGTTGTCAAATGTCAACAGAACTCAACTGCACTGTGTTGCCAAGTCCGCGGGTTGAAGCGACCCTAATTATGTGATATACAGACCCAGGAATGCGAATTTTAGCAGGCAGTCCAGCCAAAATAACACATTTTACCCCCAAAATGCCATTTTTCCCGGAGAACCCCCCACCCGGAAAGCTATTGGGCTTGTTTTTGGCTAGTTTTGAGTAGCAGTTGGGCGGGTTTTGCTGTAAAAACTTGGCAACCCTGTCTGCACGCTCGCTAGAATAAGTCACGTTAGAAGAAAAAGATGAGTGTAAACGATCTTTGCCGATGTTGTAAAAAAAGAATTTAAGGATACACAAAGTACTTACCAACACGATCATCATTTCTGAGAGAAATAGTGAAGGTGAACGCATATACGAACAAGTTCTCCGTTTAGGATTAGAACAAATTCAACCCAAGCGCCTTTGATGACGTGGATGATTACATTACTGTTTATCATCTGTCCATCATCGTCTAAAGCCCGCCCTGACAATTTCATTGGTCCGAACAGTTTCTGTTCGGGCATAATTACTTCTCTACGGATCAAGTCCAGACCGAACTGCCCGTGCAAAAAAATTTGTGGGCGGGGCTAAGTTCGTCTGGCATCCAGGCTAATGAATAGTAAGTTCTGTTATATTATTCACTATTCACATATAACTTACAGTTTTTTGCCATGGTATCGATTCAGTATCGGTATTGAGGTATTTCAGTCTGGTATCGTATCAAAGTCATAATGTTGGTATCGTGACAACACTATTCTATATAAAACGTATTTGCTGATATTCTCTTTTTTTTGTTATGTTGGTTTACAAATTTGTACCTTTATACTTTTTTCCTCTTTTAGTTTTACATTTTGTCAAGGGCTTTGTTTACATTTATACTTTTTATAGTACACTACTGAAGGCCAATGTTGCAAGTTAAATTAAATGTTTTTAAGTGAAATTGTTGAAAATTATTGTGATAAATTAGTCAATAGATTAACCGATTAATTAGTCGATAGATCAATCGTTATAAAATAGTCATTAGTGGCACTGGCAGCCCTACACATCACTTTTTAGAATCGGTAAGGCACAATTGGAACCTCAACCGAGGTGCTACTATTTAAGCGAACCGTACCGAACCGCTAGCCTGACAAGCCTGACCCACATCAAGATGTTGGGTCTGGGAACTCACCATTGGCAGGGCTCAATCCGAGGGGCGGGATAAACAGTTGTCTTTCAAATTCCCTCTGCACGCAATAGGATAGCGCTACAACCAACCAGAGCAATGAAGAAGGTGAAGTGGAGCTAGTTGATGGATTAAACTTTTGCCGTATCCGGTCGGCAAAACTCCGAACACATCCTCCTTTCTTAAGAATGACTTCAGTGCCGTTCTCTGTTCTTTCCTCAAAGAAAAGCTCAACTCCAAGTCTTCCAGAGTCACGGCCAAAGCCGATTGGAAAGACCACTGTTCGCCAGCTTCTTTGTTTACAAGTAGCACGCGGAACCGTCGCAACACTGCCGTCATTATGTTAACCCCGCCCACCGACTCTACACACGATGTGATTGGCCTGACCAGAGTTTGGTTTTTCCAGCCAGCAAGCCAAAGGAGAGTTGCTAGACGACCCTGACTGCAAATTACATTTGCTGCCACTAGGGTGTGTCTAGATTCCTAGGCTAGCGGTGGAAGTGGAAGAGCACCAAAAAGTGAGCCATACTGGATATATTATACTGGATAACATGAATCAGCAAGTTTTGCACTGCTAAAAGTAGACATACTAAATATAAGATATTGATGTTAATATTTTCAAATTATTCTGATGATATAATTGGTAATAAAAAATAATGCACTACATTGGTAAAATGCAATATGGGTAGTTGACAAATAAGCAGTAAATAAATGCATATTATTATGTAATGTGAAGTCTGATGTTTGAGGAAATATAAAGGGTCACTAACTTGTCAATTCTTTCAATGTTTTTTAAATTTTTTTACTGAAATGTGTCCTATAGAGAAATAATTAAGAATATGGGGGTGTCACACCAAAGGACAACAGAAATTTACACTTTTATAGTGGTTCAAAAAAGTTATTTTTATATTTTGAACAATTCTGAGACAAAATCTTACCATATGTGTCATGGGTTTCCCTAACATGATTTAGGGAACTAAACTTGTATTAAACTTGTCAGTGGAATTGCCCAATTTAAAATCAAAATATGGTGTCACACCGGAGGACTTGGTTTTCAGTGACAAAATGTACCTAAAATGATAGTTATTAGTATTTTGTATAGACATAAAATGATGCCTGATGTGTTTATTAGCATTTGTATGCTTTTCTTTTAGATTTATAAAAGTTGTAA
>CM042241.1:63580786-63768286 GCA_023566225.1 Romanogobio albipinnatus | reverse complement strand
CAAATGGAGACATGAGCTAACAATGGGAATTTGCATTATAGTCAAGGTCTCAGACCTGGGTAGAGAAGAGATGGGGGAAAGGGGGTGAAGGGAAGGAAATGCAGATAAGACAATACTGAGGTGTGAATGACTCGGATGGGGATGCTAATTTCGCAAGAGAGTGTTCAGATGCTAATTTCCAGAAAAGTCCTTTGTTTTCTATGAGAGTGGCCATCTCAATCCATTTTGATGTCATTGTGACTTTAAGCAGGACGTAAAAGTGAAATGGCGTGGTGTTCTCGCATCAACTTGGACTTTTCTTTTTTGATAATTCCAACAAATAATACAAATAATTTTGTCAGCTTTGAATGACTAATTTGTGTTTCATTTCTCAGTCATCCATTTGCACACTTCACTTCAAAGATAATGTGGGACTTTTCTATGTTACATGAGGAACTAACTTCTTTTTTTAGAAACATAAAAACTTCCTAAATGCAAGGTCGCAAGCATTACATCAGAAAGTGTAAAATAACCTCCGCGTGACAGTATTACAAAACTACCTGTTCAATTCTCACATCATTGTGTCACTTGTGCACATCAAAAAAGCAGTTTCTCATTTCTTTGAACAAGTTGCAAATGCTTTGGTACATCCATGCAAATGATTATGTACAATTCTCTGTTGTTTCCTACATTATCAGTTGCTTATGTCATGTTGATCAAAATGTATTATATTGGGTCTCTGTTGAATAGTCTCACCCCCCACAACATTTAGGCACAAGCTCATAGCATAAGTCTTCACATGCAAAATGGTTGAACAAGTTATCATAATATGTCAAGCATATTTCTATACTTTCTATATTTCCATTAGACTTTTTTCTAAATCTGTCCTGAATTGGTAAACTGCTCCCAGGTGAATCTTGACTTTCTCTAACGAAGGTGCTTCTCATGAAGCATCAACTAGCAGGTATATATATAGCCGGAGCAACAGAATATTACAATGTTTGACAATGGAAGGACAAGGAATTGGACGGGGTCAACAGCCAGAGAGAAGACGAAGAAGAGGAGTGAGGCTGCATGGTGGAGGAGTTGGAAGGCAAAACCGAGGAAGAGGCAGAAGAGGCCGAGGACATATGCGCGTTCCTGATGAGATTAGATTAGATTCAACTTTATTGTCATTACACAAGTACAAGTACAAGGCAACGAAATGCAGTTTAGGTCTAACCAGAAGTGCAATAGCAGCAAGTGCAGGATATATACAATGGTTGCGTAAGTGCTGGGCATAAAAATGTACTGAATATATATAAATATGTATAAGTAGAGAGATGGTTATTACTATAAACAGAACTGAATTTACAGATGAATATATACAGTGAATAAATATAAATATACAGATGGCTATTACTATAAACAGAATGTACAGGTGAATATGTACTATGAATATAATATACAGATGGCTATTACTATAAACAGAATTTTACAGATAGAGGTATACAATAATATGTTAGGCTAATATGAGGAATATAGCAGTGGATTAAGGTAGTGCAATAAATTATGGACAGAGCTATCCGAAAGAAAGTGTAAAAGTGCAGTGGAAAGTGGTTGCATATTACAGTTAGAAGTACGGTGCAAAATGCAAATGTAAACATGGTTACTATAAATACAGTCGGCAGTGCAAATGAGCATATTCCAGTTAAGATATGGTGGTGCAAAATGCATAAGTAAACAGTTGTTACTGTAATAAACAGTCGGTAGTGCAAATAACAAAGTGAATGTAGGTGTGAGGTAGGAGAGTTTGCAGTTTATGAGGGAAGTGGATCAACGGGGGTTTGAGTTCAGTAAAGAGACAGCTCTGGGGATAAAACTGTTCTTTAGTCTGCTGGTCCTGGTCCGGAGGATCCTGAAACGCCTGCCGGAGGGCAGGAGAGAAAACAGTCTGTGGGCTGGGTGAGAGGAGTCCTTGAGGATGCTGCGAGCTCGGTGCAGACAGCGTTTCCTCTGGATGTGCTCGATGGCAGGTAGTGGAGTCCCTGTGATGCGCTGGGCAGTTTTCACCACCCGCTGCAGTGCCTTGCGCTCCGCAACAGAGCAGCTCCCATACCATACTGCCACACAGTTGGTCAGGATGCTTTCTATTGCGCAGCGGTAGAAGTTCACCAGGATAGCCGAGGAGAGCTGATTCTTCCTCAGTGTCCTCAGGAAGAAGAGGCGCTGGTGAGCCTTCTTGACCAGGCTGGAGGTGTTGGTCGTCCACGACATGTCCGCCGAGATGTGGATCCCCAGGAACTTGAAACTGGAGACACGCTCAACAGCCATTCCATTGATGTGGATGGTGTCGTGTGTGCCTCTTGACTCCTTCCTGAAGTCCACGATGAGCTCCTTCGTTTTGGTGGTGTTGAGGAGCAGGTTATTATCAGTGCACCATGTGGCCAGGTGCTGGATCTCCTCCCTGTAGGCAGTCTCATCGTTGTTGCTGATGAGACCAATCACCGTAGTGTCGTCCGCAAACTTGACGATGGAATTAGTTCCATACACAGGCTTGCAGTCGGAGGTGAAGAGGGAGTAGAGAAACGGACTTAGCACACAGCCCTGTGGTACACCAGTGTTGAGTGTGATGGACGTGGAGCAGGTGGATCCTGATCGAACATTCTGTGGTCTGTCAGTTAGGAAGTCCAAAATCCAGTTACACATTGAAGTGTTGATGCCCAGGTCTCCAAGTTTGGCAATTAACTTGGATGGGATGACAGTGTTGAATGCTGAGCTGAAGTCAACAAACAGCATGCGTGCATAGATTAGAGCCACACTCGTAGACCACGTTCTCAATCATGGGCTTACAATGGCCGAGGCTGGTCGAAGGGTGCAGCCAAATGTTGGAAGAACAACTGTGTCCTCGATTATTCAGACTTTTCGTCGACAGAATAGGTATGTAATCTAACAATAGGCATTGTACACTGTACTTTCATTACTAATTTTTTCCCCCACATAGGACAGCAAGACAAATTCACAGGGGTGGCAGAGGGCCCCTTTTCACACGTGAACAGGAGGAGGCCATTTGCACCATGGTAATAGAAAACAATGCAATAAGACTAAGGGAGATAAAAAGTGCCATTATAGAACATCTTTCAAAACATCCAAACAGTCAGCATCTCAACCATTGATAGGGTGCTGAAAAGACACCAAATGAATATGAAGCAGCTCTACACTGTTTCGTTTGAAAGAAATGGTGAAAGAGTGAAGGAGCTGCGTTACCAATATGTACAGGTAAAACATGTATGCGCATGCAGCAACTGTACCTCAGAGTAAACAGTACAACATTGTATAGTGATATACAGTACAGTAAGTGTGAACTTGACACATTGCATCTTCTTTTCTACAGCCATAGCAAATATGTGCGGTATACATTTGATGTAACTGTATCTTGGCCAAAATGAAAGCATGTAATTCATAAAACTCATTTGGTGTCTTCTGGATATAGCGTATAATGGAACTGGAAGCAAGTGAACCACCGCACAGCTTCCTCTACATGGATGAAGCTGGCTTCAACCTACCAAAACATAGAAGGCGTGGTCGAAATATCATCGGCCACAGAGCTACAGTTGATGTGCCAGGCCAACGGGGCGGAAACATAAACAAGGGTTGTGCAATCTCTGAGAATGGTGTGCTAACGCATATTCCCATTATTGGGCCATACAATACAGAGCGTCTTGTCACCTTTTTAGACACTCTCTACAGGGATCTCATCCCTGAACAAGAGAGGGGTCAGATTGGAGATGACCTGCCAAAGTATGTGATCGTTTGGGACAATGTCAGTTTCCATCGTTCCAACATCATCAGGCAATGGTTTGCTGCCCATGACAGGATGCTGATGGAGTTCCTCCCACCCTACTCTCCATTCCTTAACCCCATTGAGGAATTTTTCTCAGCATGGAGATGGAAAGTATACGATCGTCAGCCACATACCCAAATGACCCTTCTGGCTGCCATGGATGCAGCATGTGACGACATCACAGCAGATGCCTGCAGAGGCTGGATAAGACACTCAAAAAGATTCTTTCCACGCTGCATTGCAAGAGATGTTCGTTGTGATGTGGATGAGAATGTGGCCCAACAGACAGGATCGTCAAGAGGTGTAGGAAGATTGTAATTCCTTAATGTAATTTCTACAGCACCACATGTACAGTTTTTCCTATGTTCACATTTCTTCTTTAGGTTTTTTTTTTTGTGTGTGCTATTCAGTGCTGTCTTTTCATTTCTGTGTCTCAATGACATGTTCTGTCAATAAAATACAGTACAAACAGTAAGAGTGTAAATTTGAATCTTTTCCATTCTCTTGCAATTACACTCACACATACACTAAGATGTAACTTACAATTGACAATAATTGTCATCAAAACTTTAGCCATATTTTCCATCAGAACATCCCTCCAGAGTAAACTGTTATACTGACAACACGACTAAACAATTTGACTGTCTTATCCGTACACAAGGACACAAGGACTTGTCATTCTGATGGCACTGACATGTTCATTGACACAGATATTTACTTTTGAGAGATGAACTAAGGATTTTGAGTAAGAGTGGCTTTTATCCATGGTGTTTTGCTATTTCAAATTGTTTTGAGAAATGCACTTAGTGTTTTGCAAATTGTGAGTTTGATTCGAGAAATGTACCAAAGCGACTGAGAAAAACTGTAAGAAAGGCTTGATTTGGATGTCCCGCTGACATCAACCTCAATTCAATTAGTCAGTTTATTTCCCAACCCGGAATATGAATATATTTTGTATGCATATTTTCCAGGTAAAGCATGGTGTGAAAAGCTTTGTTTGACCGTGTACATAAGATCAGGGGTTGTTTTGAGGGATTTCTTTATGACTAACGACTTTCCCCTTTAATGTCTGTTCACCACACACAATTCATAAACACAGAAGCATTACTAAAAATGAAACTGAAATCTGTACTTTTCTAATTTTGCTTCTATAAGAATATGACTCATATGTATATGACCTCAATCTGAGTGTAGAACAGTTATCTGAGACAATGAAACCAGAGCGTCCGGTCTAATACTGCACCTAGTTAATATTAAACAACATAAACTTTGTTGTTTAAAGTTGAGGAGAGGAGAACCCATGATAGATGCAGAAGTGATGACACGCCTCATGACAGCAGACACTTCAGATTACAGTCAGTCATACTGTAATGTCAAAAGTACTGATGTTACAGACAGGAGCTTGGCAGGGGAAGTGTACTGTAAAACCCATGGAAAATCACTAACATGTCCATGCTTCATAAACTTCTTTCAAGCATGGGACACCTTAACTGGTGAATGGAGCAGGTGGAGGGACGGACGGACGGACAATTGGCAGTTGGACAGACAGACAGACAGATAGACAGTTGGACGGACGGACGGACGGACGGACGGATAGATAGATAGATAGATAGATGGATGGATGGATGGATGGATGGATGGATGGATGGATGGATGGATGGATGGATGGATGGATGGATGGATGGATGGATGGATGGATGGATGGACGGACGGACGGACGGACGGACGGACGGACAAGACAGACAGACAGACAGACAGACAGACAGACAGACAGACAGACAGACAGACAGACAGACAGACAGACAGACAGACAGACAGACAGACAGACAGATAGATAGATAGATAGATAGATAGATAGATAGATAGATAGATAGATAGATGGATGGATGGATGGATGGATGGACGGACGGACGGACGGACGGACGGACGGACGGACAGTTGGACAGACAGATAGTTTGACGGATGGACGGACAAGACAGACAGACAGACAGACAGACAGACAGACAGACAGACAGACAGACAGACAGACAGACAGACAGACAGACAGATAGACAGATAGACAGATAGATAGATAGATAGATAGATAGATAGATAGATAGATAGATAGATAGATAGATAGATAGATAGATAGATAGATAGATAGATAGATAGATAGATAGATAGATAGATAGATAGATAGATAGATAGATAGATAGATAGATAGATAGATCATCTTTGCACTACAGAAGATGCATCTGAACTGGTAAATTACAAATGCAATATCATGTTTGCAGTCATGCTCTACTTTGTGAAAACAGCTCTCATGCTCTTGTACTTTTTTCCGGCACAATAAATAAATCAAATTAGAATTAAGTTATTGATTGCATCTGGAATGCACCGGCAATTTAGTAATATACCAGCAGTTGTGGTCTTGACCGGTCTTGATACAAAATCCCCAGTCCTCTAAATCTGAGACAAGAACGAGAACAAATGTGGTCGAGACAAGACCAAGACCAAGACCTTGAGTAGCCTACTACAACACTAGTTGGCCAATAATAAAAAAAGACAGTACAACTGAAGATATTTTAAAGTTCAGTGCTGATGTGGGAGACAAAAGTGGCCTCCACTAGAGGGCAGTGCGTCTTTAGTCAATAATCAAATCAAAGTAATATTCTGAACAGCAGCCATAACCACAGAGTCATCTGCAAAGAACAGACATTCATTCTAAGCAATCGGTTCGTCCTAACGGCCCTCCTTCTTATATGTAGCTTTGGAAAGTCTGATTCATTCTAGTGATTAGTGAATCGATTCGTTCTAAATGGTTCGCTCTCTCTGCAACGTTCAGTTAAAAGAATAAAAAATAGCTCACTTTCAAGTCCTTGTACATTTTTCACACTTGGCTATGTAAATTACTACTATAATTTGTATAGTATACAAATGATATGCAACATGATATGCAACTATACAAACATGACATTTGTATAGTATACAAATGATAATACATAACCTCGAGTATTTAGCCTAACCTCCCTTACGAAAATAAACCATGGTTTTACTACAAATAAAACCAAAAAACCATGGTTATTGTAGTAAAACCATGGTAACCGCAAATTAACCATGGGTTTGCTTCTCTAACCACAGTTTAACCATGGTATTTGTGGTAAAACTGTAGTTATATAAATTGTATTCAATTAGCCAAAAAACCATGGTTACTACACTTTTACTATAATAAAACCATGGTTAATTTTCGTAAGGGCTGTTCCGTCACACTAATTGTGATTGTTCATTGATTCAAACCCTCGCTTTGTTTTTGTGCCAGCAAAATACAGCCCTGTTTCAATTATACATTATTGGATACTTTTTATTACAACTATTCAATATTATTGTTAGTTATACATTTTATCTTTAGGATATGCCCCTCAAGTATTTTTAGTGCAGTTTGTTTGTAGCCTAACGTTAGCTAGCTAATAACTAGCTCTTCGACTGATTATCTTGTAGCTTGGCAAGCGTGACAGTTTCTCCAACACTCTTTATATATGGGTGTTTCTGCAACTACTAGCACTTTTAAGTCCCAGCAGTGACATTTTAGATTTATGTTCAAATTTGTCATATGATGCTTAATAAATATATTCACCGGGCCATTACACACTTTGACAAAAAATAGAATTACTGATTAATGTAATTTAATATAATATTGAGCTAATTTAATTACAATTTGACATTTCAAATGGAATTGTTGATTCATTTACAGCATCTTAAAATTCTTTGTATTATGATCATTTTTATGATTTTTGTTTGACTAAATGTGACTGTCCCACACTTTTGAGTCCTTACAGCAACAATGAAAAAAAGCTTATGACATTTTATTAAACACAAACAAGTCTAGTTTCTATAGAAACAGAAATTATCACTTGACAGACTGGGCCACCACACTACCTCACTCACAAGATACCAAAAAGTAAGGTAAACATCATCTTTTCTGCTTTAGTATTTTTTGTGTGTCCTTACCATTCAGCTTAATAATTGTGTATTTTGAACTACTTCAAAAAATAAATGTATATTACTGTTGAATTCATGTATATTAAGATGCTAAGAGTCAAAACTAATGAAGTAGGCCTTGCTAGCAGCCAGTTTGGTAAAATATTAGCAAAAATGTCATTACCGCAGCAAATGTAGTATACACGTATATACACGTGTATATTAAATGACAAATATTCAGTACATTATTAGTACTGAAGTATATATATATATATATATATATATATATATATATATATATATATATATATATATATATTTTTTTTTTTTTTTTTTTTTTTTTTTTTTTTTTTTTTGATTTTGTGGCACTTTAACATTGTGTCCTTACCGACACAAGATGCCATTACCGCAGCAATTGTTTTTTTTTTTTCACATTTTCATTTGCAAAAAAATATTTTAACACTTAAGTTGAGATGATGTACACATTGAAATTGCAACATCTGTCATAAAAAGTTAAATGTTATATTTTGTGTGTATGGAAACAATTGACATCTAAGGTTACTGTACATTTTTTTACATGGCTTAGAAAAATATCATGAAATTCCCTATTCTGTATATATATTTTTTTATATCAGTATTTACAAAACTGCATCAAATTTGAAAAAGCTATTTAAATATATTAAATTTTTATAGAAATTCTTAAAGAAAAATGTATAAAATGAACGTTATTGTAACGTTGTGGTAAGGACACTTTTTAAGAAGACTTTTTAAGAATAAATATTTTTTTTAGGTGACGTGTTATTAGAAGACAAATTTGGCTGAAAGAGTAAATATTTTCACTATATTGTGTTGCAGTATAAATGGGTCCTGGATTCTGGAAGGACAACAGCCACAAATTTGGCAGCTTCACCAGCCAACAGACATGAATTATTGTTTGACAGGTGACTTTGACACTTAATGACACCAGATCAGGATAACAGAATCACTTTGAATCGCGGTAATATTCAGCATGTCTGATGAAAGTTACCGAGGGTAAACGTCAAAACTTCACCACAAGCATTCCAGGAAATAATGAAGTGGATTGCAGCCAAACAACTCAGTGGCCTGCAATGAAGACAACGCTGGATATCCTGATAACAGCGAACCGGCAGGGGCACGTTGAGACGAGTTATTGACATCAACACAAAACGTTGGAAAGTTCAAGATCAGAAATTGGCAGGACATCTGGTTTTATAGCTAACTTTTAATTATACAAGATAAATCTGGTTTACACAGTGCAGGGAACATCCATAATCCATAACCATCCACTTGAAGTGAGAGCAAGCAGGGTGGCTGTAGGTCTATAATAAGGAACAGTTTGGAAATCTAGGCCACGCTTTGGGTTTAGAGCGGCCTGTGCAAAGCCGAGTTCCTCCTGACATAACAAAAGGATAAACCTAAAAGCAGGGGTTGAGACTATCATAAGCATGGGTTTGATACTGGCATCTTTGAGATTAGGAAACATTCTGGCATCCAGCCCAAACTGGTATCCTGTCATGCCTAAAAACACGGCATCTGTTCCCCAGAATAGGGTGAGGCACATCCTGGATGACATTAAATTTGATGTCTCAAAGACCACAGCAAGCACTAACTAGATTTCCTGAAGAAAA
This sequence comes from Romanogobio albipinnatus, assembly GCA_023566225.1. Taxonomy (NCBI): domain Eukaryota; kingdom Metazoa; phylum Chordata; class Actinopteri; order Cypriniformes; family Gobionidae; genus Romanogobio; species Romanogobio albipinnatus. Next base: position 63,758,878 of record CM042241.1, on the reverse strand, counting down.
TGTAAGAGGTGCTTGTGCATCCAAAACTTGTTTTTGTGTAACACTTTTAATACCCCGGAGCAAGGCATGCAAGTCCAGGTTAATGTTTGGACAAATACTGCAGGGTAGGGTAGGCAATTTGTTTTCATAAATACTTTTTGTTATACTGGTTAAAACTCTCTTCACATCCTGATAGCAATCAATAATAGAAGTATTACAAATGTACATACATCTTCTGTGGAAGTCTCAGGACCATAAAACGTTCGTCCAATCATTGCATTCGGTCCAATTGCAATGATAGGATGTCCCACCTGCCTGTCAACATGTATTTCCATACCTCTACACACCTGCTTCATGTGTTTTGAAGGCTTTGTAGACGCTCTGAAAGTAGGGCAGGATTTTATACTTTCACAGCTAGCTTGCTATTGCTAGCCTCTCCGAAATTGCCTAACCTACCTTTACCTGTCAGTGTCCCGTTAGCGGAACACGACACACTATTTTATTGTTTTTTTATTTTAGTAATCACCCTACCTTTAGTATGATACCCTAGGTAGAAAGCTTAAAGGTGCAGTGTGTAGTATTTATGAGGATCTATTGACATAAATGTGATATAATATACATAACTATGTTTTCAGTGGAGTATAAAGACCATACATAATGAACCATTATGTTTTCATTTCTATCTCCACACACCGCGGGTCTCCTTTCAGTGAAATCGCCATTTTGCGTCGCCGTGTTTCTACAGTAGCCCTAAACGGACAAACTTCTCTACAGTGCTAGCGATATAGATATACAAAATAAAGGCTAGCTGTCTTACGGCGGAGTCTCTAACGTCATCACCGGCGGCCATTTTGTCACAGGCAAGCTTTCTGGTGGGCTTTGTGGCACCTGATGTAAGGTGAGTGATCTGCACGAACACAAATACTCTTATCTCGCTGAAATCTTGACGGATTTACAAATGGTTTGGTTTCTTACAAACGTTATAAGCGTGGCTATAATTCTGGATGCTTGAACAAATTATGAATAATGATTCATAAGTGTGCAGTGTCATAACTACATCTCTGACGTTTATAACAAACCAAACAGTTTTGAAAATCTGTAGAAAATTGAGCAAGTTATGGTTATTTAAAAAGTACATGCACTATTAAAACACAATGTTACGAGTGAGCGAGCTGCCTGTGACAAGATGGCTGCCAGGTGCGGACGGCGACCTCCATTGGCCAGCAATGCAGACGAGACATCTAGCCTTTATTATGTATAGCTATGCTCTCGCCGACCACAACATTTTTGTCCTGTGTAGGCTCCTGTAGTTTCTCTATGTGCTCCGAAAAGGAGGAGGAGGAGGAGCGGGGTGCAATTCACTACCTCACCACTAGATACCACTAAAAGTCACACACTGCACTTTTAAACACTCAAAATTCATCCTGTTTTGAAATCGCGTTAACATTTTAACCTTTTGTCAGGCTCCTCCCCCCAGTGTCATATTTCAAATTTGACCAAATCTACTGCACTTTTGTAGTCAAATCTTTTTCTAAACTTGACAAAACACATATTGTTGGAAAGGTCAGAGACTCAAGGTTCCATATTTGGCATACAGCATGAAGGCAGACAGCATTCAGAGTCTCTTTTATTACTCTCACCTTTCATCTGTCGATATGATGGAAACATCTTCAAGCCTCTGTTGACACAGCTTTGTCATTGTGTTTATAGGTTCAGCAGATGTCAGCCGGCGGACACAAATGAAGATCCATACAGTGTGTGTTTAAGAGTCCAGGCTGTCATCTTTATGTTAACTGTTGCTTGGAAACAACGCCGTTTTCTGCCCTGATGGACAGCATTAGAAGTGAACAAATGGCAGTTATACAACCGTTTGGTCATTGAAGGTGAGATGTGTCGACATTAACTAATAACTAGATTTACACTCTTCACCTTTAAATACTGAAGCAGGCTGTTACACCAGGCTTCTCATGTGTTGTCATAAAGCAGATAAAATGTCAGGGAGTAATTGCTTGTTGGACCCACAGAAAGCCTTGAGTGTTTCTTCTCACCGTTCTTGGATGCTTCATAACTAAAAAATAAATAAAATGAATAAATAAATAGTTATAATATAATACAAATAACAATAGCTAGTTTTAATGTAATATAACAGTGAAATATATAAATAAATAGTAAAGTATTAGAATAGTTATAATATAAAATATATGCCTATAATAGTAATAAAACATATCAATTAATTGCAATGACCTATTCTACACAGTAAGAAGTCATATTCAGTCATATTCATAATCTAAAAGAGAAATACTGTACAGCACCTTAACTTTAGATACAGATATTAGACATGTATAAACTATCGTTCAAAAAGTTTGGACTCATTAATGTTTTTGAAAGAAGTCTCTTCTGCTCACCAAAACTGCATTTATTTTTAAAAGAAAAAAAAGAGTAATATTGTGAATATATTGTAAAATAGAATTTATTCCTGTGATCAAAGCTGTATTTTCAGCATCATTACTCCAGTCTTCAGTGTCACATGATCCTTCAGAAATCATTCTGATATGATGATTTGATGCTCAAGAAACATTTATGATTATTATCACGGTTAACAACACTTATTCAAAATAGAAATGTTCATAACATTATGAATGTCTTTACTGTTACTTTTGATCAATTAAGCTGAATAGAATTATTAAAAACTGTATTTTGCTTATCAAAAACATGATTGGTACAAGTATGATTAATAATCAAAGACACACTCTAAAAAAATGCTGGGTTAAAAACAACCCAAGTTGGGTTGAAAATGGACAAACCCAGCAATTGGGTTGTATAAAATCAGTAAACGTTGATACAGTATGTGGGACTCTATCAGACTGCAATTCCATTTATTTCCACAAGTGGTGCACAAATTACACACTTCATCTGTAAATGTATTGAACATGTTTCCACAGAAATATATGGAAGCCTGTTTTCGCCACAAAATAAAACAATTTAAAAGATAATTGTGACTTCGCAATTGCAAATGTATAACTCGCAATTCAAATTATGACTTTTTTCTCGCAATTGCACATTTTTTATCTCGCAATTCACATTTTTTTCCTTACAATTCTTAATTTTTTTCTTGCAATCACAAATGTTTTCCTCGCAATTCTGACTTTTTCCTCGCAATTGCACATTTTCCTCACAATTCTGATTTTTTTTTCTTGTAATCGCAAATTTTTTCCTCACAATTCAAACTTTTTTCCTCACAATTCTGACTTTTTCTCGCAATTGCAGATTTTATTCTCGCAATAAAAATTTTTTCCTCACAACTCTTGACTTTTTTTCTTGCAATGGCAATTTTTTTTCCTTCAAACTTTTTTCCTCACATTTCTGACACTTTCTTGCAATCGCAAATTTTTTCCTCCATTCAAACTTTTTTCTTCATAATTCTGACTTTTTTCTTGCAATCACATTTTTTCCCCTCACAATTCTGACATTTTTTCTTGCAATCGCATTTTTTCCCTCACAATTCTGACTTTTTTCTTGCAATCGCAAATTTTTATCTCACAATTCAAACTTTTTTCCTTGCAATCGCAAATTTTTTTCTTGCAATCGCAAATTTTTTCCTCACAATTCTGAATTTTTTTCTTGCAATCGCAATTTTTTCCTCACAATTCTGACATTTTATCTCGCAATAAAAAATTTCTCACAATTCTGAATTTTTTTTTTGCAATCGCAAATTTTTTCCTCACAATTCAAACTTTTTTCCTCACAACTCTTGACTTTTTTTCTTGCAATTGCAAATTTATATCTCGAAAAATCTTTTTTTAAATAGTTTATATCACATGATTCTGAGAAAATCAGAATTGCGAGATGTAAACTGGCAACTGCAAGAAAAAAAAATCAATTGTGAGATAAAAGTTGCAATTACCCTTTTTTTTTATTCAGTGGCGGAAACAAGTTTCCATAGAAAAGAGATAAAGTGCTTTCATGATGAACATGAGCAACCAGCCACAACTAAGAATACAATTCTTAAAACTTGTAAGACAAAAGTGGCAAACTTAGAGAGACAGATACATGAAGTACAGAGAGCTGTGGCCAGTATTAAATATGAAATGTATTTTAAGTTACTTAGAATAGTGGCATTCAGCAAAATTGAATATCACAATTATTGCACATCATTTTACTGCAAACATTACATTCAAAGAAATTCAGTGCAACTGTGTTAATAAATCAGGGATGGTTATAAACCAAATGCTAACTATACCTGGATAGAACTGAATCATTTTACAAGAAAAATTATATGCATATGAGGTTGATGAATCAGTCTTTACACCAAAGTTTTCAGGTTCAAAACTAAAACAATCTGATTTATTTAACAACAAACAGCAGTCAAACGAACACTCAATACTGTCTACAACACCACATAGACATGTAGATTAGTTCATATAAAGGGGTCAAATAAGGAATATCATTTCCCTTGATCATCTTGATGAAAACATTTAGAACTCAAACCTTTTTTAACAAGATTTCAGCACCAGCTGTTTTAGCAATGTGTCCAAATGCAGCCTCGCTGCTCATTTCATATGAGAAGGTCATTTACAAAGTCTTAAAGGCACAGGACACAAATATTGCAAATTAATTCCCTAAGGGGGTGGGAGAAAATAAATAACAAATGCATAATATGACTGCTTTAATGGACTCGCAAAATGATTCCTAGACAGACGACTTCATCAACCACAGATATCATAGAAAGAAAACGCTGTCATATTGTTTGTGCAGCAAGAAATGTGTTACAAAGATTAAATAAGCACCTAATCACAAGTGCATAATCATCTAATCTTATAAAATTCCTCTAAACAACAGTTTTATTCATGCCAGACTAAAGTTACAATAAAATAAATCTGCAGATCTCTGGGAAATCTCATGTGCTTTTTGGCTGACAGATGCACACAACACTGCACGAAGCCTTTACGTTAAATATTACCGAATATATGAATATCAGGATCACAGATCCCAGGTTTCCACAGCCGTACGACTGGTCCCAGTTCAGTCCGCCTGCGCACGTTTACATCTTATCATCATGATGATCATTCATTACAATAGGGCAGGATAGATGTGAATACACGCCAGATCCAGCTATCCTATAATAAACATATGCAGACATATATGCTGAAGCTTTGGTTTAGTGTGCTGAACATTCATCAGCCCATCTGACTGCAGTAGTGCATTCTAGGTATGAGCGTGTTTAACTGGGGAAGGACATTTGAGACAAAGTCTCTCTCATTGAGAAAAATATTTAAACATCAGAACTGTATCCCTAATAAAAATGAATAGTAATTAACGTTAATATCATTAATAAATATTGTTTTATTAATAAAGAACAGAAATATTGCTTTAATAATAAATAAAAGAACTGTATTCAACATTAACAGGCTACATGATCACAATATTGATATTCTGTATATGGGCTATTTAGTGTAATGATAATAATAATAATAATAATAATAAAATATCATAAATATTGTGTTTCAGCAATGTTTATCTTCATGTATGTGTTTTTCTTTTATCTTTTTTTTCATAGAAAAATAAACCCTTTGATATCAAAATAACCATTCGATAGTCTTTCTCTTTCCTGTTGTGCATGATAAAAAGAAACGGACATTAAAAATAGCTTGTTAGTCGTACACTATCCTTCTGCAAAAGTATCATGAGCAGCTTCAATTTCAGCAAAGTGCTTTTACTGCTGCCCCAAAAAAGTTACATGTGCAATTTCTGCAGCAACCAAACAAAACAGCACAAATAGCGACAAAGTAGCTCCTCACGCCGCTGGTTCATCCGCTCAGATCACAATTCAGTCTGGCGTAGCAGAAATTACACACTTCACTTTTAACTGGGACTAACATTTTAAAAATATAAAGCCTCTGAAGACGTTAACTCCGCAAGTTAATGCCAGAGAAAAACTAAACACACTGCACTGGTTAGGGAGTGACAACTGCATTTAATTGTGGGAGTGAATCGCTCCTCATGATAGTTGACATTGGAATGCTAGTTTAACACATTCCAGTAGCGGCCTTCACACGTGTTTCACATGTTTCACTTGAAATTGGCCTCTGCTTGCAATCGAAAAAGAGCTGCACACACACACACACATCAGGGGCGGAAATTAACGGGGACTTGGGGCAAATAAAACGCCTACAATAAAATAGTCTAGGTGTTTTATTAACGCCTACCACAACCCTAAACCTACCCTTACAATAATGCATATACAGTATTTAAATGACGCACTATTTATGTGCGCATGCCTAGTGCCCATAGCTGTATCCCTTCTAGTCTTTACCGTGCGGGTCGTGGTGTGATGACATCACCGTTTCACAAAATATACAGATTGGATGCACTCTCGAAAACGCAAGGGTGTCGACGGTTTCAGATTTATCCACTTTGGGACCCGGTTTATTAATAAAATACCGGTTTCATGCTTCCAAAACGCCGGATCAGTCTGGACGATGATACGATACAACATTTTGACGTGTACAGCTAAACGCGTCTCCGCGTGGACGGGGCCTAAAACAGGTACCGTTAAACATGTCAGCTGTGTGGACGCTAGTTCTGGGTTGATAATAATGATTTCTTCATTTGACGCGTTAACATTATTTCTACTGCGCCTCCCATCCAGTAATCGCAATAAAGCTTTGTGCGTTGTGACTTTTGATGAGTCTGATGCTGCTCCATTGGGCTGTAATTATGGGGCGTTTCAACCGAACCAGGAAAGAAAAAGCCTCTGCACTCAATTGGACAAACCTACAACCAATCAGAGCAACAGATTAAGTGAAGTATGTTGAGCGAAGTATAGTTGTCAACAGAACTCAACTGCACGCACGCTGGAAGAAGTAGAAGAAGATGAGTGGAAACGATCTTTGCTGGTGTTGTAAAAAGAATTTAAGGAAACACGGAGTACTTACCAACACCATCATCATTTCTGAGAGGAATAGTAAAGGTGAACGCATACGAACAAGTTCTCCGTTTAGTAAACGAATTCAACCCAAGCGCTCTTTGGTGACGTGATGATGACGTTACTGTTGATCATCTGTCCATCATCGTATAAAGCCCGACCTGACAATTGGATTGGTCCGAACAGCTCTGGTCCCAGCATAGTTGCTCCAAAACGGATCAAGTCCAGACCGAACTTCCCGACCTCAAATGTTGTGGGCGGGGCTAAGTTCGGCTGGCATCCAGGGTGACTTTTGATATGAAACGGATTTCAAATTCTCATGTAATCGCTCAATCAGCATTTCAAAACGTCAATAAAATAGCTTGTAAACATGTCACGTGACATTTACCTCAGGATATGTCCATAACTCGGTAGTTAGCTAGTAAAAATAACTAGAGAGAATCATTTTGCTAAATATATTCACTATATTACATTCATTAAACTACATGCATATTCATTACATTTTTGACTTAACCTGTTGTCTTTATTTAGTTTATGTTTGAATAAATCTGTCATGGCAATCTGTCATGTTATTACAGCGCTGTTTCTTTAAATGTTTATATTTCAACAAATAATTGGAGTAGATAAATGAATAGATAAAAACTTTTACTTCTAAAGTAAGTACATGTAGTTATTTAATATTACTCAGTATTTATTTGAGTGAGTGCAATGTAACTACGTCACCTTAAAATAAAGTCTAACCAAACTTTCATTTGTGCTAATTTCGGTGTTCTCTATAGTTGGTGCGAATGGGCCTTTAGTTATTTTTTATGTTCCAAGTTGTAATGAATTTGTTTCCAAGCGAATTGTAACTCGACATGAAAATGTAATCGTTACTATCTGAATTTTGGTTGTAGAATGCAATTGTCACTCCTGAATTCACAAATACGGTGGCCCAGTATTGCACAACACAACGCAATATAAAAAGCAAACACAAGTTCACAACACAGCGAAATCAAGCCACAACACAACGGAAATGCTCCCGACCACTAGGGGGCACTCGGGAGCGCGGTTGCCACTGTTCTATAGAGTCGGCAATCTTACAAAGATATCAATACCACAATTAGTTTTAACAATAAGCTAACCATTGTTTATCGACATGAAATATTAATTCGAAATCACCTACATGCATTATAGCTTCATATTTATTCTTGAGAATGCTTTGACCCGGTACCACGGCGCATGACGCCTAAGGGAACATCTGCCAATTCCACCAAGTGGTTGAAACGTATAATTTGTATTGATTAAAATTACTTTTAAAGGAACACGCCAACTTTTTGGGACTTTAGCTAATTCACTGTATCCCCCAGAGTTAGATAAGTCCATATCTACCATTCTCATCTCCGTGCGTTCCATAACTCTGTCTGACGCACCCACCGCTAGCCTAGCTTAGCACAAAGACTGGAGGCAAACGGATCCAGCTAGCTACTGGAGCAGCTACTGGAGCAACTTTTTTGTTGTGTTGTTGCTTGATTTCTTTGTGTTGTTGCTTGATTTCTTTGTGTTGTGGCTTGATTTCTTTGTGTTGTGGCTTGATTCCTTTTCATTGTGTTGTGGCTTGATTTCTTTTCATTGTGTTGTGGCTTGATTTCGTTGTGTTGTGGCTTGATTTCGTTGTGTTGTGGCTTGATTTCGTTGCGTTGTGGCTTGATTTCGTTTTTCATTGTAGCTTGATTTCGTTGTGTTGTGGCTTGATTTTTTTTTCCGTTGTAGCTTGATTTCGTTGTGTTGTGGCTTGATTTTGTTTTTCGTTGTAGCTTGATTTCGTTGTGTTGTGGCTTGATTTTGTTTTTCATTGTAGCTTGGTTTCGTTGTGTTGTGGCTTGATTTTGTTTTTCGTTGTGTTGTAGCTTGATTTCTTTGTGTTGTGGCTTGATTTCTTTTCATTGTGTTGTGGCTTGATTTCGTTGTGTTGTGGCTTGATTTCTTTGTGTTGTGGCTTGATTTTGTTTTTCGTTGCGTTGTGGCTTGATTTCGTTTTTCATTGTAGCTTGATTTCGTTGTGTTGTGGCTTGATTTTGTTTTTCGTTGCGTTGTGGCTTGATTTTGTTTTTCATTGTAGCTTGATTTCGTTGTGTTGTGGCTTGATTTTGTTTTTCGTTGCGTTGTGGCTTGATTTTGTTTTTCATTGTAGCTTGATTTCGTTGCGTTGTGGCTTGATTTTGTTTTTCATTTTAGCTTGATTTCGTTGTGTTGTGGCTTGATTTTGTTTTTCGTTGTGTTGTGGCTTGTTGTGTTGTGGCTTGATTTCTTTGTGTTGTGGCCTGTTTACGTTGTGTTGTGGCTTGTTGTGTTGTGGCTTGTTTCCGTTGTGTTGTGGCTTGATTTCTTTGTTTTGTAGATGACATAGATGACAAAATGAGTGTGCTTTAACTGTGCTTTTGTGGCATTATGATTCACAAGCACTGTCTTGACACACTGTCTCTGGATACGGCTGCTTGAACACTGATGAGCTGGGTTCAACTTCATATGGAAGATCTTGTTGTCGTGGCGTGATTTGACATATCACATTTCAGAATATGCAAAAATAGCGCCCTGCGTATGATAAGCACTGGTGATACTTTACAAATAGCGTCTGTGAGCCGACCCTGGTTGGAGCACATGCAAACCGCTTCAGACACTCAAAGCAAATGTAGGCCGCTTTCATCGATGCATTACGTCTATTCATTTTGGAAAATGCTGGTGTTTACTGGCAGTGATCCCATAGGGAAGTTGAAACAGTCAAAATTTTCCAAAATAAAAGCGACAACATCCCTCTTAGGACCATGTGGCTTTTCCAGTCAAGCTCGGGACAAAAGACGACATGAAATCGATGTTGATAAAGCCAGAGGAAGAGGACAAGCAAGCTGTTTTTGTCTTGATGAGGTCAAAAAAAGGAGGTTGCACACCTGTGCTGCTATTTCTCATGCTCTGTTATTGTCCCGCTGCAGTCCTGCTCCGTTTATGGCACCAAGAGACTTCAGTAATCTTCAGGACTTCACATCGTCCAGTTCTGGATCGGACTGAAGCTCTACATCGGACAGGACGAGCTCCACTGGCATGATGAGTGAGGTGTCTGAATCATTGCTCATGGACGGCTGGTGCTCACCTGAAACAACAAAGAACATTACCAATGCCGTGAGGCGTCATATTTGAATCTGAATGAAAAGGTGAATAAGACTTCAGAGCTTCGCTTGGAGGACAAATGGCTTGGAAGATTCCACAAGAGTTATATAGATTACTTTCATTTGACATAATATAGCTTTATAATCTGACAAACAGGCTACAGAGGCAGCACAAGATCAGACTAGAGCTGCGATGGAGAACCAGGACAGGCTGTGTCCCAAAAAAAAATGACCTAAATATATGAGAGCTGAAAGTAGATCACACACACAAGACCACTGGAACAGACTAAAATAATCAAATCCAGATCCACGAGATGTGTAGTTCAATGTGAGAGAAAATGCCTCTTATATGTGTTGGTATACATTTACACAGAAACTTGCATCACATGGAAACATTTATTTATTAGGATATATTTTCCCATTTTGATAGACCGTCTTTTGAGTTTCATTTCATACAGTACCTAAAAACATAAAAGTCTATATTCCCATTTCTTTTGACGAAGGATTTTCTATGACTTGTCCAGCTGCAAGATTTTTAAGAATCAATTTACAATTGACTGTGGTGAATTATGAATATTTAGGATACACTACCTTTCAAAAGTTTGGGGACAGTAATTCTTTTTTATTTTTTTAATCAAATAAACAGACTTTTTAAATGTTTTATTTAATGGTAGTGTATGTCACGATGAAAGAACCTTTGAATTAATTTATAATTACTCATGAATTTAAAATTCATAATTAATTTCTCAACTTATTTTCTTAAGATTACAACTCACATATTGCAAAACATAGAAATAAGAACATAAAAGTCTATATTTTTAATGATTCCATGAACTTTTTGAAACTTCTCAGCCCTGGAAATCACCATTTTTAAAATGTCCTAATATTTCAGGGTTTTCTTTGACTGTGGGAACAGTGAATTATGAATATTTAGAATATACTACCTTTCAAAAGTTTGGGGACAGTATTTTTTTTTTTTATCAAATAAACAGACTTTTTTTCTTTTTTTATGGTAGTGTATTTCACAATGAAAGAACAATTGAATTAATTTATAATTACTCATGAATTTAACATTCATAATTAATTTCTAAACTTATTTTCTCAAGATTACAACTCACATAATGAAAAACATAGAAATAAGAACATAAAAGTCTATATTTTTAATGATTCCATTAACTTTTTGAAACTTCCCAGCCCTGGAAATCACCATTTTAAAATGTCCTAATATTTCAGGGTTTTCTTTGACTGTGGGAACAGTGAATTATGAATATTTAGGATACACTACCTTTCAAAAGTTTGGGGACAGTACATTTTTTTAAAGAAATTAACACTTTTATTCTGAAAGGACGCATGAATGGATCAAAATTGACATTTGAATGGTGCGGATTCTGAAATCCACTGCTGCTTCTATATATATATATATATATACATATATATATATATATATATATATATATATATATATACATATATATATATATATATATATATATACATATATACATATATATATATATATATATATATATATATATATATATATATACATATATATATATATATATATATATATATATATATATATATATATATATATATATATATATATATACATACACACACACACACACACTCACCTAAAGGATTATTAGGAACACCATACTAATGCTGTGTTTGACCGCCTTTCGCCTTCAGAACTGCCTTAATTCTACGTGGCATTGATTCAACAAGGTGCTGAAAGCATTCTTTAGAAATGTTGGCCCATATTGATAGGATAGCATCTTGCAGTTGATGGAGATTTGTGGGATGCACATCCAGGGCACGAAGCTCCCGTTCCACCACATCCCAAAGATGCTCTATTGGGTTGAGATCTGGTGACTGTGGGGGCCATTTTAGTACAGTGAACTCATTGTCATGTTCAAGAAACCAATTTGAAATGATTCGAGCTTTGTGACATGGTGCATTATCCTGCTGGAAGTAGCCATCAGAGGATGGGTACATGGTGGTCATAAAGGGATGGACATGGTCAGAAACAATGCTCAGGTAGGCCGTGGCATTTAAACGATGCCCAATTGGCACTAATACCCCTTTTCCACCAAGGCAGTGCTAGAGCTAGATCGGAGCCAGAGCCACACCCAAAGCCCCAGCTCCATGCCAGGAAAAGTGGTTCTTAAGTAGCACCAAAACATTGCTGGGCTAGAACAGGGCTAGAAGTAAGAACCGATTACATCAGGCGCTGGGGGCGGGGTCAACAAGACCAACACAAACTTGAGATCCGCCATTTTTTAAATAGCAGCTAATGGAGCTAACAGCTGCTGCTCGTTTGTAATCTCCGTCTATACAAATTACGGCGAACTGCACGAATGCGTTGGATTCGCTGTGTTTTCGTTGTGTTTTGATGCCGATGTAGGATCGTAAAGCCATGTGAATCAATAGTAACGCAACGTTTGCAGTGTTGATGGAAGGCTTGTTGGCAGCGGTGCTGTGCAGAGACCGATCGCTGTATGATAAGTCCAGTGAGAGCAAACGACTCCTTGTGCTTTTGATTCAATCATGCATTTTTTTTTTATATCATACGTGGATCGGTCTGCGCAGCGCCGATGCATCTCGAACAAGTCTGGTGTGTTTTGTGTTTGCCGCTGCCCAGGGTTGCCAGGTTTTCACAACAAAACCTGCCCAATTGCTACTCAAAACAAGCCCAATCGCATGGCAGGGGGCTTCCTCGGTAAAAATGTTTTTTGGCATGGTTGCCTACTAAAATTCGCATTCCCGGGGCTAAATATCACAATTGGGGTCGCTTCAACCCGCGGACATGAAAAACAGCCCGCGGCAACAGTGATGAAGTAGCCCAATTCCGCGGGAAAACTGCGGGCTAGGCAACACTGCCACTGCCTCGCTAGCGTTGCTGAGAAAGATGAGACGTATACAGTGACGAAAGACATGGCTCTGTTGTGGCTCTCAGCATGTGGAAGAGCAAACGGTTCTTAGAAGGCTCCTCAGTTGAACCAACTATGAACTGGGACTAGCTCTGGCTCCGAACTAGCTCTAGCACTGCCTTGGTGGAAAAGGGGTAAAAGGGGCCTAAAGTGTGCCAAGAAAACATCCCCCACACCATTACACCACCACCACCAGCCTGCACAGTGGTAACAAGGCATGATGGATCCATGTTCTCATTCTGTTTACGCCAAATTCTGACTCTACCATCTGAATGTCTCAACAGAAATCGAGACTCATCAGAACAGGCAACATTTTTTCAGTCTTCAACTGTCCAATTTTGGTGAGCTTGTGCAAATTGTAGCCTCTTTTTCCTATTTGTAGTGGAGATGAGTGGTACCCGGTGGGGTCTTCTGCTGTTGTAGCCCATCCGCCTCAAGGTTGTGCCTGTTGTGGCTTCACAAATGCTTTGCTGCATACCTCGGTTGTAACGAGTGGTTATTTCAGTCAAAGTTGCTCTTCTATCAGCTTGAATCAGTCGGCCCATTCTCCTCTGACCTCTAGCATCAACAAGGCATTTTCGCCCACAGGACTGCCGCATACTGGATGTTTTTCCCTTTTCACACCATTCTTTGTAAACCCTAGAAAATCCCAGTAACTGAGCAGATTGTGAAATACTCAGACCGGCCGTCTGGCACCAACAACCATGCCACGCTCAAAATTGCTTAAATCACCTTTCTTTCCCATTCTGATTATTCAGTTTGGAGTTCAGGAGATTGTCTTGGCCAGGACCACACCCCTAAATGCATTGAAGCAACTGCCATGTGATTGGTTGATTAGATAATTGCATTAATGAGAAATTGAACAGGTGTTCCTAATAATCCTTTAGGTGAGTGTATATATATATATCCTAATTAAATGTATAATCCATATGTATCCTCCTGTATTATTATAATGATTCTTTTGTTTCTTTATATATGTTTTCTAAAGTTTGTATTTGTTCTCTGAGGAGTGACTGAGGGTCTGTCCTAGGCAGCAATGACCTGTTTAGACCTTGAAAACAGTATAACTGTTGAGAAATTGTATGTACGAAATCTGGTAGAGTGGGAGAGCGCAGCCTACAAACTCCTCGTGAGACTTGAAGCCGGCTTCTGCTGATGAAACTATTCTTCAGTACATTTTTCTTTAATTAATTACGTTCCTGGTCTTCATTTTTCATAACTGGCCTTGGGTCCTAAACTGTTATCCCCTAGCACAGTAAAGACATTTATAATGTTATCAAGATTTCTGTTTCAAATAGATGCTATTCATAAAAAAATTTGAGCATCAAATCATCAGAATGATTTCTGAAGGGTCATGTGACACTGAAGACTGGAGTAATGATGCTGAAAATACAGCTTTGATCACAGGAATAAGTTACATTTTACATATTCACATAGAAAACACTTATTTTAAATTGTAATAATATTTTACAATATTACTGCTCTTACTGTATTATTTTTTAATTAAATAAATGCAGACATTTAAAAAAAAAACACTTTTGAATGGTAGTGTACGTCACGATGAACGTTATTTAGAGGCATAGATTTCAATTAGTTTATAATTACTCATTAGATTTAATATTCATAATTCATTTCTCAACTTATTTTCTCAAGATTACAAGACACACGCCCCTTCATCCATACTCACTGCTGGCGATGTGGTGGCTCCCTCCGGCCGGCGGGAAGGAGTCCATCTCGTGGTAAATGTGTGACAGGTCTATTGTTCTGACAGCTGGGTCCAAAACCACCGAGCTCATGCCCACTGAGACCTCGCTCGCCCCCGTCACAGGATTGGTGGGCGGGCCGCCGACGGACATCTCATAATCAGGAGGCATGTCATCAGAACAGTCTGTATTGGGCTGTTTGAATGGAAAATTACAGCTTATTTAGAGCAAAACACAAGGTCATATGTAGCGGCCATGTCAAGCTTCTGCTCTTACCGGGATGCCCAGGGCTTTAAGGATGTTCATTTTGCACATGGGGCATGTTCTGTGGTCCTGTAGCCAAGGGTCCACACAGTTCTTATGGAAGACATGACTGACAATAACAGAACAGTTACAATAAGCAGAGAAACAGCGTACACAAAAAGCTGAAAAAAAAGTGGTTAACACTTTTCAAACGAGTGTTTTTTATATGTTAAGAGTGTAATGCTGCCAATTGAGAATGAAAAACGTCTGAAAAAGTCACTAGGAGTTATTCTCTATATCAGTGTCACGGTTTCTGAACTCCCTTGAGTTTTCTTCCAGGAATGAACATGTCACAATATTCCTCATTTACATAATTCCTGTAGCCTAGAAATCTAGACGCACCCTAGCGGCAGCAACCCAGGGTCGTCTAGCAACTCTCCGTTGGTTTGCGAGCTGAAAAAAACAAACTCTGGTCAGGCCAACCACATCGTGTGTAGAGTTGGTTGGCGGGCTTAACATAATGACGGCAGAGTTGCGACGGTTCCGCTGTGCTACTCGTAAACAAAGAAGCCGGCGAACAGCGGTCTTTCCAACCGGCTTTGGCCGCGACTCTGGAAGACTCGGAGTTGAGCTTTTCTTTGAGGAAAGAACAAAGAACGGCACTGAAGTCATTCTTAAGAAAGGAGGATGTGTTCAGAGTTTTGCCGACTGGATGAGTGAAAGTTTAATCCATCAACTAGCTCCACTTCACGTTGCTCTCTGGTTGGTTGTAGCGCTATCCTATTGCGTGCAGAGGGAATTTGAAAGACAACCGTTTATCCCGCCCCTCAGATTGAGCCCTGCCAATGGTGAGTTCCCAGACCCAACATCTTGATGTGGGTCAGGCTTGTCAGGCTATAATTCCTGCCCAAGACCTACGCAAATAAAGGGACGGGCCTGGTTGAGTTAGTTAGTACGGTTAGGGGGCGGGGCATTTTCCAAACACGCTCAGAGCAGTTGACCAATCACAGCACACTGGCCAACCGACCAATCAGAGCACTTTGTGCTTTTCAGAAGGATATGTTTCATAGAGACAGGAACTAAACAGAGCGTTACTGACAGACTGGGAAGAGAGGAGCTGCAACAATGGAGAATTTGTGAAAAATAATGTGTTTCTGAACATTCAAGCATGAAAACATTCCAGTAGAGCCCAAAACTCTCTTTAATGCCCAGGTCCTCTTTAATGCATTTAATGCACAATACATTTTTTTATTTGTCTTTGCATTCGCAATTTTAGCAAATGAGTTACATGCTTAAACTGTGGTGTAAAAACTAACATAAGGTAGCAACTAATTCAAGCAAGAAACACATGAATTATTACCACAGACAGCTCTAAAAGTAGACACATTGTAAGCAATGCTTTGGCTTGATAATGTTCAAATTGATACTGCACTCTTGGGGAAAATTACTTAAAGTTGCACAGATTAAAAGATGATGAGGAACAGTTAATTTAGTTCAATAGTTTTTGGTTAAACTTCAATATGGCAAACTAACACAAACTATACACTCTCAGAAAAAAGGTACAGTGGAAGTACAATTGTGTTCCTTGGGGAACAAAACGTATAACAATTGGTCCTTAGGGCACAATTATACCATTGTTTTCCTCTACTTAGAGCAGGGGTAGACAAGTTCGGTCCTAGAGAGTCGCTGTCCTGCAGAGTTTGGCTCCAACCCTGAAAGACATCTATAGAAGCTGTTATTGAGAATTAACAGAGGTTTGGATGTTGATGTTTTATTGAAAATGTGTGGTCACCATTATGGCGATCAGTGTTTCCTTTAGTTGGGCAGTTTGACTCTTGGCTTTTTATGTGAGTTTGTGGTTTTTGTTACAGTGTTAACAAAACACATAATCTGTTTGAATCCAAAAATTTGTCATAAAAAAAAAAAAAAATTTATTTAGTCAATAAAATATTTTTATTGACTAAAAATATGAATAAATAATATTCACCATTCTGAATTTTGATTTTTAAATACATTCTAGCGGGGGTTTAGATGCACACAGATATCAAGAATCCGCATGTGAATCTCAACAATGGTGACATTCTTAATGCTGCAATGCATGCTGGGAGCCATGAGTTTTATCCTGTGGTGGCTTAGTAGGGTTGGAGCTAAACTCTGCAGGACATCAGCTCTCTAGGACTGAACTTGCCTTCCCCCGACTTAGAGCTACAAAAATGTACCCTTAAGGGTCCCACCCCAGTGACGGCCACTTGTTCCTTAAAAGGTACAATTTTGTACTCTTTTTTTGTTGTTGAGTGTTTACTGATGTATGTATTATTTATAGTTTTAAGAATCCAAATTCTTCATTTCACACTACTTTTATGTCTTGTAATGTTTGCCAGAAATCTTACCGGCACGGCAGAATCCTGACAACATCATTAGGTTTGTAGTCTTCGATGCACACTGCGCAGTTGTCAAAGTCCGACTCAGTTTCCTAGAAACAGGGGCCGATAAATGTTGTGAGTAACCAAACGTGGGTGACTACATATGTACGCTTCCCTGAAATCTCCATTAGAGGAAAAGAAGCAGACGGGAACATGCAGTCATAAAGCACGTCTAAAGAGAATGAATCACAGATGGGTGTTAAAGGACAGGAATCAGACAACAGATCTAATATGCTCCATAAAAAGACATGAAGAAATGTCACACACTGCAAGAGGTATTGGAAAGTAGTTTTTTTGAATGTGCGTTTTTTGAATTTTGTCTTTAAACATGACTCTTGCTATAAGAATTTAAAATCGGAACAGAATGTTTTACACCTGTGTTCAAAAATGTGAGGTTAGTAAAATGTTTTTTTTTTTAAATAATTTTAATCGTCAGTAAAAGTGACAGTAAAGGCATTTATAATGTTACAAACTATTTCAATTTCAAATAAATGTTTTTATTTTGGACTTTCTATTTAAAGAATCCTGCAAATATATATCACAGTTTCTATAAAAATATGAAGCAGCACAACTGTTTTTAACATTGATAATCATAAAATGTGTCTTGATCATATCAGAATGATTTCTGAAGGGTCATGTGACACTGCAGACTGGAGTAATGATGCTGAAAATACAGCTTTGATCACAGGAATAAATTACACTTGACTATATATTCACATATAAAACAGTTTTTTTTATTGTAATAATATTTCACAATATTACTGTTTTTATTGTATCAAATAAATCCAGCTATGGAGCAGAAGAGACTTGTTTCAAAAATTTTACAAATTAAAAAAAATGATTGATAAATGATCAAATAACTTTATCAAACACTACACAACCTATTTGATTGATGTTTTTATGTAAAAAAGAAAAAACATATGATTTTTCATCATAATTATTGCATTGAATGAAACGCTTGAAATGGTTCACAGTACTCAAATACCAAGAAGTCTGATAAAAAATACACCTTGTCACCCTTCCTGATGATGCAACTCTAGTAACTCTGTCTGTCTATCCATCCATCCATCCATCCATCCATCCATCCATCTATATCTAT
The DNA here is from genome assembly GCA_023566225.1 of Romanogobio albipinnatus. NCBI lineage: Eukaryota > Metazoa > Chordata > Actinopteri > Cypriniformes > Gobionidae > Romanogobio > Romanogobio albipinnatus. The sequence continues at coordinate 63,740,427 of CM042241.1, read as the reverse complement.
CTGTCTATCCGTCCATCCATCCATCCATCTCTGTCCATCCATCTGTCTATCCATCCATCCATCTGTCCATCTGTCCATCCATCTGTCCGTCCATCCATCCATCCATCCATCCATCCATCCATCCATCCATCCATCCATCCATCCATCCATCTATCTATCTATCTATCTATCTATCTATCTATCTATCTATCTATCTATCTATCTATCTATCTATCTATCTATCTATCTATCTATCTATCTATCTATCTATCTATCTATCTGTCCATCCATCCATCTATCTGTCCATCCATCCATCCATCTATCTGTCATCCATCCATCCATTTGTCCGTCTATCCATCCATCCATCCATCTGTCCGTCCAATGCATTGAATGAAATGCTTGAAATGGTTCACAGTACTCAAATACCAGGAAGTCTGATAAAAAATACACCTTGTCACCCTTCCTGATGATGTAACTCTGTCCATCCATCCATCGATCTATCTGTCCATCCATCCATCATCCATCCATCCATCCATCCACCCATCTATCTATCTGTCCATCCATCCATCCATCGATCTATCTGTCCATCCATCCATCCATGCATCCATCTATCTGTCCATCCATCCATCATCCATCCATCCATCTATCTGTCCATCCATCCATCATCCATCATCCATCCATCCATCTATCTGTCCATCCATCCATCATCCATCATCCATCTATCTGTTTGTCCATCCGTCCATCCATCCATCTATCTGTCCATCCATCCATCCATGCATCCATCTATCTGTCCATCCATCCATCATCCATCCATCCATCTATCTGTCCATCCATCCATCATCCATCATCCATCTATCTGTTTGTCCATCCGTCCATCCATCCATCTATCTGTCCATTCATCCATCTATCTGTTTATCTGTCTGTCTATCCATCCATCCATCTATCCATCCATCCATCAATCTATCTGTCCATCCATCCGTCCGTCCATCCATCCATCCATCCATCCATCCATCCATCCATCCATCCATCCATCCATCCATCCATCCATCTATCTATCTATCTATCTATCTATCTATCTATCTATCTATCTATCTATCTATCTATCTATCTATCTATCTATCTATCTATCTATCTATCTATCTATCTATCTGTCTGTCCATCCATCCATCCATCTGTCTGTCTATCAATCTATCTATCTATCTGTCATCCATCCATTTGTCCGTCTATCCATCAATCCATCTGTCCATCCAATGCATTGAATGAAACGCTTGAAATGGTTCACAGTACTCAAATACCAGGAAGTCTGATAAAAAATACACCTTGTCACCCTTCCTGATGACGTAACTCTAGTAACTCTGTCTATCCATCCATCCATCCATCCATCCATCGATCTATCTGTCCATCCATTCATCCATCCATCGGTCCATCCATCAATCCATGATCCATCGATCTATCTGTCATCCATCCATTTGTCCGTCTATCCATCCGTCCGTCCAATGCAAAACAAAAACAAAAAACACACCTTGTCACCCTTCCTGATGGTCCGTACTTGTAACTTGCTTATTGCCTTTTTTGCGGCGTCGCCCAATCGCCTCTGCAAAAGACATGAAACACAGAGATTGAAATGTGTGATTTTAAGCCAACATTGACTCAGATGAATGCATCCTGTGAGCGTGGCTCTATGGCACCTGGTTGCGGTCTCGTGCGTTGGCGTAGCGGAACCTCTGGATGTAGTAGAAGACCAGCCAGGCGAGAGAGATGATCATCAGGACGATGAAGGAGATGGAGACGAACACCACAGAGGTGCGGCTGACGTACTTCTGCAGGTTCCGCGTGCCGATGGTGATGTGCATGGCCACGGTTATGTTCTTCTCCAACAGGGCCATGATCTCACGGCCTTTGGGCTCGGGAATCATGATAGCCACCACATCGCCGGTACCTGGGTTCAAACCTTGATTGATTTACTCAGAAGAGAGATGACATACTTCACAACGTAAAAACACACCAACAGTCATGGTTGTCGGGCATTGCACTGTCAAACACACAATCCTTAACCCCTTAATGGCCACCCCCCTTTTTTGAGAATAGACGTGAAAATGCACTATCCAAACTTAAATGGTTCATTCAGGAATGCTTTGGAATATAGACCTAATTTTGGTCTTGTTTTCAAGACGACACTTAGAGAAAAGCACTTCAAAAAATTAAAGTATGAAAAAGTTATTGAAGTTCGAATTTACTGTAAAGCAAAATGTACTGTACTAAACTTTTTATATTTTAAATAAAATTTATATTTTACAAAATAATTTTTACTCTAAAATTACTATAGAATCAAAGCCATGTGTCAAACCAAGTTGTGTTCCAAATTTGAAGTTGATATGTTCCTGTGAGATTCTGTTTATGCACTCTACCCAAAATAGCCACAGGGTGTCACACACATTCCATTTGTTTTTTTTATGCATATTCATATAATTAAAAAAATTCTGTCCAAATATAACTTAAATCACAAAATAGTTGCCAAATATGGAACCTTGAGACCCAGACCTTTCCGATAATATGCGTTTTGTCAAGATTAGAAAACGTTTTGATTATGAAACACTAGGGGAGGAGCCCACTAAAATAATTTAAGGTACCGTTTCCATGGTAGAGCAACATCCAATGGTTTTCCCAGGATGAAGCTTTCGAATGATACCTAATTTTTGATGATTATTAAAATATGTGATACATAAAAGAGACAATCAATAAAAAGAGCGCCAAGATCTGTCTCACTCCCTCCATTCATTCATCCATTCAATCTATCTGTCCGTCTATCCGTCCATCCATCCATCCATCCGTCTACCCGTCCATCCATTTATCCATCATCCATCCATCGACCAATCCAATCTATCTGTCTTTCTGTCTCCATCCGTCCGTCCGTCCGTCCATCCATCCATCCATCCATCCATCCATCCATCCATCCATCCATCCATCCATCCATCCATCCATCCATCCATCAATCAATCTATCTTTCTGTCTATCCGTCCATCCATTCATCCATCTGTCCATCCATCAATCCATTCATTGATCTATCTGTCTTTCTGTCTATCTGTCCGTCCGTTCATCCATCCATCCATCTGTCCATCCATCCATCCATCCGTCTAATAATCCATCCATCCATTCAATCTATCTGTCCGTCTATCCATCCATCCGTCCATCCGTCTATTCATCCATCCGTCCATCCATCTGTCTATCTATCCATCCATCCATCCATCCATCCAATCTCTGTCCGTCTACCCGTCCATCCATTTATCCATCCATCCAATCTATCTGTCTTTCTGTCTATCCGTCCATCCATTCATCCATCCATCCATCCATCCATCCGTCCATCCATCAATCCATTCAATGATCTATCTGTCTATCTGTCCATCATCCATCCATCCGTCCGTCCGTCCATTCATCAATCCATTAATTGATCTATCTGTCTTTCTGTCTATCCGTCCATCCATTCATCCATCCATCCATCCAATCTATCTGTCTTTCTGTCTATCCGTCCATCCATCTGTCCATCCATCAATCCATTCAATGATCTATCTGTCTTTCTGTCTATCCGTCCATCCATTCATCCATCCATCCATCCATCCATCCAATCTATCTGTCTTTCTGTCTATCCATCCATCCATCCATCCATCCATCCATCTATCTGTCCATCTATCCATCCATCGATCTATCCGTCCATCCATCCATCCATCCATCCATCCATCCATCCGTCCGTCGATTCATCTGTCCATCCATCCATCCATCAATCTATCTGTCCATCCATCCATCCATCCATCCATCAATCTATCTATCTATCTATCTGTCCATCCATCCATCCATCCATCTTTAAAGATCCATAGTAATATTTTTAGTGGTTATATATTTCTGCATTTAAACTATATTTCAGTGTGTTTTGCTTGTTTCAAGAGGGACAGGACATGTGTATAGACACTCAACTTTCCGTTTGCATCTGAGAAAGACAGTCATTTCATGCCCAAAATCAGCTAATGCACAATTACCATTGCACACCTGTAGGTAATGGATAGGTACGTAGGACAAAGGATAACCAAATCCAAAAATCTCAACGAATAAAGGGAAATCCCGCACACTATCAGTACTTGCAAAAAATATGAAAAACTTTTTATTAGCAACGTTTCGGTCACATGACCTTCATCAGGCATATACATATTACTCAAAACTCCATGACATTTAAAAATGGTAACATCATTGAAGAGAACCATTAATTAGTAAATGAATGTTCAAAATCAGCACCAGCTGGACTGAACTGTAACACAGCCAGATGGTGTGTTTAGGCTGCTGTTCAAGTATGTTAAACATTAACAAGTGTAAGGTGAAGAATCCAGATGTGTTGATCGCTGGTGTACTCATAATGCTCATGGGTAAAAGAGTTCCTCAGATCAGCATCATTTGAGATGATTTCCACACTTACACTTATTGACTTTGACTTTGCCATTGCCATTTCCATTCCCTAATATATGGAAAAAAGTAGGAAGTCCCAAAGTCTCATGACAAACAACAACTTTTCTTCAAATTGTGACTGAATTAAACAGAAAGCAAGTAAAGAGCACGTCTGCATATCAATTCAAGCTCAGCTCTGTTACATTTCCAATAAATAAACATATTAGTAACTGCACGTATTAATGCAAAACAATAGTAATTCATATGGATTCGTTTTCCGATCTCTTTATGAAGCGTCAAAGTGGTAGTTGCATGGACTGTCAATTGAGGGGTCAGAAAGCTCTCAGATTTCATCAAATATCTTCATTTGTGTTCCGAAGATGACGGGTTTGGACAGGAGGGCGAGTAATTAATGACATAATTTTCATTTTTGGGTGAACTATCCCTTTAAGTGGGACATAAAGTTGATCTTCATACTGTACAATGAAAGTGGCCTCATAAACTTGGGATACAGTGCACAACTTGTACTTTTAGCGTCCATTAATGGGCAATGTTCCTTTGGAGGGCAAATGCACAAGAAAAGACAGTTGTGTCCTCTTACCGTAATGTGGCATAGTGATGGTGTCATTGGAGTTGCTGAAGCCCACGTTGATAATGACCACAGCAGAGGCATTGAGAGCAGCAGCATGTCTGATCTTCTCCCTGTAGGTACAGTTTCCACTGGATATCAGTGCTATCCATGGGATGTTGGGATGGGGAAGGGGGAATTTAGTGTTACTGTCACATGCCTGTCTGTCCTGCAGAAGAGAAGATGGCATGAACACAAAACCCCTGGCGTCTCTTTTAGGAGAGTGCTCCCCATATCTCCCACATTCACTCTTGTCTGTCTTTATTTCAGATGTCACTGGATCCAGGTAAGTGATGTTAACGAAGGCAGTGTACCATTCCTCTTTCTCGGCCACTGTGAAGTCCAGACACAGCAAATGCACGAAGCAAAACGACAGCAGCCATGTAGACAGGGCAATACTCCGGCAGGCTTGGTTTAGGGACATTGCCATGTTTACAGAAATTATCCCAAACTACCCTTTCAAGCTGGGGAAGGTCTTTATCCCGCTGCTCTTTTAGATGATTCTTGAGTACGGCATCACTTGGCAAGCCCACAACACAAACAGATGGCCGTCAGATCGAAACATCTCTCTGTCCAACTCCGTCGTCCTTTAAAAGTGGCTTATAGATGCAGTCCACCATCATGTCGCTTCACCCAGCAGGATTTGCGCCTGTGGTTGCCAGTTATTATTACTAAAACAACACTGAAGAGAAACCATATGCAGTTGTTGGAGAATAACACAATATATGAAGCATTAATGAACTCAAAGCGTGTTATATTGTAATTTAATAACAATAAAAACTGTCTGGAATTAACGCAGTTGAACTGTGCAACACAAACGGGACAAGATAGAAAAGCGCTGATCAAATCAAAAAAAAAAAAAAAAAAAAATCAAATCACTTTATTGTCACTCTACCATATGCACAAGTGCAACAGCAGGTGGAATTCTTAGGTGCAGTCCGAGCAAACATAGTAGTCATGACATGACATGTACAACATTTAAGCAACAACAGATTACACACCTGATGCGCACACAATTACTCACAGCACAGTATACACTACAATAAACAATAAATAATTTACACAATGTGAGTGTAGTTCTCACAGCTTTAAACAATATACACATACTTACAATATACATATACTTTAAATAATATACACTAAACATACATTAAACAATAACAGTATACATTAAGCTATAGTAATAATATACAATGTACAGTATACAATATGTTCACAAATAGAAATCCGATGTACAATAGATGCTGTATGATAAATAAATGTGTATATAATGTGTGTGTATCTACAGTGGGTTATGCTGGGTGATATTCTGTCCAGTGTGTGTTATGAACTGATGGATCAGGAGTTAAGTAGTCTGATTGCTTGTGGGAAGAAGCTGTTCTGGAGTCGGCTGGTGCGTGTTCTGATGCTGCGGTACCGTCTGCCTGATGGCAGCAGTGAGAGCAGCCCATGGTTCGGGTGGCTAGAGTCTCTGATGATCCTCTGAGCTCTCTTCACACACCGCCTGGCGTAAATGTCCTGGAGGGAGGGAAGCTCACCTCCGATGATGCAGCTGGCCGTGCGCACTACCCTTTGCAGGGCTTTGCGGCTGCGGGCGGTACTGTTGCCGTACCAGGTGGTGATGCAGCCAGTCAGCAGGCTCTCGATGGTGCTGCTGTAGAAGCGTGTGAGGATGTGGAAATACTGCAACTTTGCGCTTTATAAATTAATTAATTATTAATTTAAGAAAGTATTAAGAAACAACAGGTACAATAATATAAAATAATACATTTATTGTACTGTGTATAATTATTATGTATATAAATAAACAACATTTGTTATATCTCTAAGACATATTTCTATATAATATAAATGTAAATACAATATATGTATGTGTGTATTCACATTTACTTAATTATTCACAGTACACAGATATATAAACACAAAGTTTATTTTGGATGCGATTAATCGATTTGACAACATTGTAAATATTATAAAATAACTGGTTATTGTAAAAAAAAAAAGCAGATTTAGAAGTTAGATTTTATCTTAGATGTTTTTTCAAAAACAATAAAAATAAGCTTCGTTACATATTGTTTTTTATGTTAAAAAAAAGTATAGAATATATGCAATATTTAAACGACTATTCTCTTACTTTAATAGTTATCATCATATATTTAACGGAGGAAATGTTTCAAACGTTGAAATAATCCAGTCACGGGGTCGTGGCGTGATTTGGTAGAGTATCTGGCAACCGCTCCGTCACAGCGCAGAACATTTGCGTTGCCCTCCTCTGTGATGGAGTGGGACTGCATCTCCTGCTATTCGTCTAAATAAATAGACAATATGGGTTTTAATATATATACATATTGTATAGGATATACCTGTAGTAGATTACATTCTAAACAATTCCCGCTACGCAAAAGACACCTGTTAGTAAATGTGTGTGGAACTGATAACACCACCTCAGTTTCCGTCCGGAACGATTTACTGTTACACACGGACCGGGATCAGCTGTGGTCAGCTTGCTGTTTTCTGCGCGATTAAACCTTTATTCTGGTAAGTTTCGTACGACAGACGCGGTCGATTGGATGGCGTTGACCTGTATATCAAAACTGACGTTTTTGTAAAAGTGACCGTTAAGCTGAGATGCGTATTAAAGATAATTTAACGAGGTGTCACGAGGGATCGTGTAAGTTCAGTGGAAATCATCCGCGTAATCAACAGCTAATCGCAATGTGTTTCGACTCGAGTAAATGTGTCAGATATTGTGCATTCTGTGTTTGATATTGGAGGTGAAAGATGCCTAAGAAGAAGACTGGCGCTCGGAAGAAGGCCGAGAGCCGAAAGGAGCGAGAGAAACAGAGTCGAGCCAATAGAGAGGCTGTGGATGTGGCCAAGCACCCATGTAACGGAACCATGGTAAGAGTCCTCTCAGCCAGCCGGTGTTCTGTCGATTTGTCCTACCTTGTCAGATTTTGCTACCACCCATTAAAACAGTAGGTAGCACAATTCGACAGCAAAAAATGCTGCCTGTCAGATTGTGCTACCAGCATCATATTCATCTGATTTGAGGCTTTATTAAAGGGTTAGTTCACCCAAAATTGGAAATAAAGTCAGTAATTACTCACCCTCATGTTGTTCCAACCATGTAAGACCTTCGTTCATCTTCGGAACATAATTTAGTATATTTTTGATGAAATCTGAGAGCTGTCTCACTCCTCCATAGGCTTTCAGAGGGACTGAAACTTGATGACCCAGAATAGTAAGTAAAAACGTCATTTAAGGAGTCCAAATGACTACAGTGGCTCTGTATTAAGTCTATCATGCGACGAAAATACTTTTTGAGCGGAAAAACAACAAAAATAACGACTTTATCCCACTATTTATCCCACTATATACTCTCTGACGAGAGTTCGCGGGAGTGCCTCGCGCATGCGTCGTGGCACTCCCGCGAACTCTCGTCAGAGGCTCAAATTGAACAATAATAGTGTGATAAAGTCGTTATTTTTGTTGTTTTTCCGCTCAAAAAGTATTTTCGTCGCATGATAGACTTAATACAGAGCCACTGTAGTCATTTGGACTCCTTAAATGACGTTTTTACTTACTATTCTGGGTCATCAAGTTTCATTCCCTCTGAAAGCCTATGGAGGAGTGAGACAGCTCTCAGATTTCATCAAAAATATACTAAATTATGTTCCGAAGATGAACGAAGGTCTTACATGGTTGGAACAACATGAGGGTGAGTAATTACTGACTTTATTTTCAATTTTGGGTGAACTAACCCTTTAATATCCATACCTACCCCTTCCCTGAACCTACCCTTAAAACTATGTAAATATTTTAAATAAACAAATATTAAATATGGATGTAAAATGCTAACTATCAGATTGTGCTACCAGAATCATATTAATGTGATTTGCTTTATTAATATGAATTAATATCCATACCTACATCCATACCTACCCCTAAACCTACCCAAAATGTAAATATAAAAAATTAAAATAAAAAATATTGATGTGGGCATGCGCAGTAAGCCCTGGTAGGACAATCTGACGGGTAGGATGAAATGTCAGGACACCGGCGTTCACACCACTCTGACGGGTTACAAAAGGACATTGTTTGAAGAAATATTTGAGTGAAAATACTTTAAACTTTACAAAACTGAAACCTGTTTAGGTCTTCAACATTTTACTTGTTTTCCAATAGAAAATGAAGCATATTTAAGATTCTTATTATTTACATCATTATGTACATCCTCCCATACAAATTCTCATTAATGTTGTAAAACAAATATACCTCAGTAAGAATAATGTAGTAATGTTTATTTGTTTCTTATTTAAGTCGGCGTAAATTAAAGTCACTATGAAATACAAATGGACAGTTCTTGTGATTTTATGGAAAATCGCAGTATTTATTATAAATTATTTATTCATGTCTTGACTCAAAATAACTTCCCCTCCCTCTCACAGCATCATCTCTTCTCCGATGATGTGTTTACTGTCGTGAGGGCGGGATGAGGTCAACCAATAACAAACCACATCCATCCAATCAATTCCTTGTGGACAGAATCAAGTCCCGCCCTACATTTGTTCGTGTTCGAGAAGCCATTTCACTCGGATGTACGTCACAATAGGACTATTAGGACTCACGCAGAACTCGAAACAGTTGATCGCCTTTGGCTAATTCACACCTGCAATGCAATTTTCCATTTGGCTTTAACCTCGTCCGCTGCACAACATACAGCAGTAAATTAAGATAAATAAAGTTTGGTATTACACCAGAAACTTAAACTATCTATAATGCTTACGAGACCATAGGAGAATTCTTTTGATCAAAAACATCATAAAATATAATCGCAGCTGGTGCATTACAGCTACAATTAGCATCAAGCTACACATCACAATATAAGAGATTATTTTTTGCTCTAAACCCACTTAAAACCATCATGCTTGTAATAACCTCCCTTTGCAATATGAAGTGGATTTTGATTACATAATTGGCAGACTATTTGTAGTGTTTTATAATGGACTTAATCTTTTACACATTTCTCATGCAAACATCCTCGATTATAGAAATACCCTGAGCTGCATGAAAAACACAGACAGATCATATATCGTCGTAATTATATGTCTATTTGGCTTCATGTTTCTCTCAGTTGTTTCAGTACGGAGCTCAGAATGAGGAAGTATACAGAAGGGAGGAGTTATGATCATGGGATATGATTGACAGATCCAGAGCAGAGCAGTGCTCTCTGACTCATAACACGTGCACATGTGTTCTGTATAGACATGTGCTGGTACACGGTAATACGATATATCACAATAATGAACATGCACAATATTGTTACCGTGGGCACTTCAAAATACCGCAAATAATTATTTATTACATATTATTTCGATTTCTTAGAATGCATTTTAAGAATACTTTACCCATCAACCGTTTAAAATGAGCACATGGCTGAAGTGCACATTCACTCTCTGACAGCAGAGGGCGCTGACGGAACTGCAGCCGTTTCCCCGGTAACCCTCGTAAACAAAACCATTTTCTTTATTTGCTATGGTGCTCATCACATAACCAAATACTTTAATACTTAAAGACTTAAGGCTATATTTTAATCTGGACTACATGCCCTAGATATTGTTTGAATATGTTCTGATTTTTTGTTGTTGAGTCACACACTTTACAATAAGGCTCTATTATTTAACATTAGTTCATTCATTAAAAAACTGACAATGTAAAATACTTCTAAAGCATTTATTAATCTTAGTTAAATGTAAATTTCACCATTTAATAACACATTATTAAAATCAAAAGTTGTAACTGTATTATTTAATGGACCTGAGCTAACATTAACTAACAGTTGCTTTATTTTAACTATACGTTATCAAAGAATAATAACTTCTGTATAAATGTAGCTATTCGCTTTTGTTAATGTTAATGTATTAACTAGTGAGACCTTATTGTAAAGTGTTACCCATTGTTCATTTAGCTATAATTCTTTAGCACTTTAATCTGTTTTAAATATTACTTTAGTTTACTTTATACATTTTTGTGTATTTCTTTATTGTATTTAAATGTTCAGTTCTTTTGTTATAAGAAAGTTATTAAACCTGTTATAGTATGACAACACTTTTTTTGCAACGAATTTCAATACCGTGATAATACCGAATACCGTGATAAAAGCTTCAGCAATTAATCGCAACATGAAAACTTGATACCGGCACATGCCTAGTTCTGTACGCTGTTCAAAGCTCTTCAGATGACACAATTCAGTGCAAAATGAATAGAAATGATGTTCTGCATAAAGAAATATGAAGTAAGCATGTGAGAATAAATCTGTTCTCAAAAAACAAGAACTCAACATCCTTTTTCTTTGGTGTTTTTATACTGGCTTTCAAAACAGCGCCACCAATCTCTTACCTTCTTTTCAACAGCAAAGGCTCCAGGCACGTGATCTAAAGCTTCAATCTAATTGGACGACTTGTTTCATCGCGGAGCAACAAGGTCTAAAAAAATCACGGCAAGATTGATTGCGGCCGGTGTGAATAACTCCATAGCGATCTATCGGTTTCGATTCAAGAGCATCATCGCGCCGCTTAACAGTGTGAAAGACCCTTAAAGTCAAAACTAAACATGTGTTCTGAGTTTCTCACACCACAGATAAATGTGTTATTAACCACCCAGCCAAATTTGAATCATAAAAATTCTGCCAAATAAATAAAATAGCTTATCAAAAGCTTGAAAAAATAAGCAGCATTCTCTGCTCCCAAATGCTGGGGGCGTGTCCGCTGTCTGTGCTGAAACCACGCCCACTCGCGGGAAAGCTGCCGTTAGCACACAAGACAACACTCACATTCTGATCACAACCGTCTATGATCACGACGCACCAGATGTCGGCGGGACGGGAGGATGAAGGCCAGGACGAGAGATAGCCGGTTCGGCCCCATTCTGCAGTGGATTATCAGTGAATCCCAGTGGTCTCCAGTGAAAATTTGTAAAACTATCCGGTGTAAAGTCACTGCAGAGGCAGGTGTTGGTGCTGATCCTCAGCTCTCCATCAAGGCGGCTGTTCACAAAATTAATCCACCTCTTCTTGATATTATCGTTTTTGTTTTGTAAGCTGTTTTGTAAGTTGTAGGCTATAGTAACTAACAGTACTGACAGTAACTCGCGATCGAGCGGGCGAACTGATACGAATGTGCTCTAGTTATGATCGTGTTAGGGGAGGGGCCAGGCTCGATGGCTCCAGTGCGTCATCAACAGTTATGATAGTGTAGGGGGAGGAGCCATATGCACAGTGGCTCCAGTGCGTCATCGAGCCACTGTTTTAGCCCCGCCCAAAAAAAATCCTGAACACCGCAACGGTGAAAAACTGTTAAACGGTCTTTGTAACGTGTTTTCAGCAATACATGTCTAACATTTACAATGTGTTTAGAAGCAAATCTCAGAATTGTCTTTACAGGGACTTTAACATTATAGCAACTTTCCATTGGTATTTCACATACACCCCTTGACTGGTTTAAATCCTACCTCTCAGGCTGCTCTCAGTTCATCCAAATCCAATCCTGCAGTTCCCACCCGTCCTCCTTTACCACTGGTGTGCCCCAGGGCTCTGTCCTGGGGCCCCTTCTCTTCATCATCTACATCCTCCCCCTTGGCAATATCTTCGGCAAATACAACATTCACTTCCATTGCTACTCGGGTGACACCCAGCTCTACCTTTCCAGCAAACCAAACTCCACCCTCCCACCTTCCTCCCTTACCGACTGCCTCGCCGAGCTCAAATTCTGGTTCTCCTCCAACTTCCTCAAACTAAACAGTGAAAAAAACTGAAATTCTTCTTATTGGCACTAAATCAACCCTTTCAAAAGCTGACAGTTTTTCCCCTCATATCAATAACATCACCCGGTCTGCATATTTCCACTTACACAATATTCTCTCACCTTCTTCAAATCAAGACTAAAAACTCACCTATTCAGAATTGCGTACCCCACTTAACCATTTACATTGTCTTTCTAATCGGTTTCTTATTTCTTACTGTTTTTATTTTTTTGTGTTGTACAGTGTGGTGTCCTCGAGTGCCCAGAAAGGCGCCATTTAAATAAAATGTATTATTATTATTATCATTATTAACTTCCGTTTTATGCTAATTTTAAATGCAGTGTGAACCAATACTTCTGTGGTGGATTAATATTTTTTCATCACATTACAGTAATGCAATATTTTCTACCATTGCAATAATGAGAATTGGGGGGGGGAAGTACTTAATTTTAATAAAAACAATATCTTGATGTTAAAAAAATTATTTTTTATAAAAATTAATATGACCCAGACATGTTACAGATGGGTTTCATGAGGTCCTTTGGGAATTTCTATTAAAACTTGGATATACCCTACAGCGGGGTAGGCAAGTTCGGTCCTAGAGAGCTGATGTCCTGCAGAGTTTGACTCCAACCCTGAAAAACCCTCACCTGCCTGTAGCTTTAGTAATCCTGAAGACACTGATGAGCTGGTTCAGGTGTGTTTGATTAGGGTTGGAGCTAAACTCTGCAGGACAGCGGCTCTCTAGGATTGAACTTGCCTACCCCTGACCTACAGGAATCTCTTGGCCTTTTTGACCAGCGTTGAGGCCGTTTTCAACATGTTTCAGTTTTGCTGCAGGTTTCTTTCCAGTGGGTACATTGATGCACTGACCTAACTTTTTTTTTCTTATTTGACTTTTTAGGAATGTGACAAGTGTCAAAGGTAATTTGACTTATTTATTTCTGCTTGGAGTCAGAATTGTTGCATTCCCTTACATAATATATCGCATTCTTTTCTGTTGCCAGGCGACAGAAGAACCGAGCATTCTGCTATTTCTGTTCTTCAGTGCAGAAACTCCCCATGTGTGCACAGTGTGGTGAGCCGAACTTCCTTATTTTGAACCCCCACACACACTCATGATAATTGACACTCATCATTTTCCCCTAGATTGTGCTTCTTTTTTTTTTTTTTTGGTCTGGCAAAAACAAAAAACAAACGGTATCTAAACAAATAGTATCTTTTAGGGCTGGGTTCTCTTTTTGTTTTCTCAAATTTTTACAAACCGATATTGATTCTTAAATCCCAAGAATCATCCTGTTTTCAGTTGATGGATGAACGAACAAATCATTCTAGTGCACCTCCCATCCAATAAATCACAATAATCTTTGTGCTTTGTTACTACTGATGTGAAACAAAGTCTCAGATTTCAAATAACGTCCATTTTATTATGAAATCCAAAAACATAAATACTGGCGTGGCGTGAGATCGATCTGGCTCAGCTCGAGAAGGAAAAAAAAAAAGTATCTTTCCCTTAATTCTTTCCACATTACATCACCCTGCTTGGACAGAACACTGCTCAGTAGGTGTCAGTACCGCGCAGCTCACGAGAACTCATCCGCTTGAATACCAGCTACAGCGTGAAATAAACATGAATGAGCATCTGAAAGTGTGTTAAAAGATACCGAAATCCGTATCATGGAATCTTGTAAACAATGTCACGTAATGTTAGCCTGGTCTTACCAGACTCTCGTACATTTCGTTTGTACATAGAGTCTGGCCACTCTCCATTGACAAGCGTTTACTTCCTTGAAGGCGGGTACTCTGCTGAAGTTTAAAACTATTGGATCTGCCAAGAGTCACTCTGGATCTGCCATAACCAATCACTAACGTTTGGTCGTGACGTATGTCACGCGCCATTCGCCTTTGATTCTCACATTAACAGTGCACACCACTAGGCTAGCACACCACCTCAGTGTCAGTGATAAAACCTTGTGCATTTGGATTGTTATTTATTCACGGTGGAGAGGATAGTTTTGTGATCGGAAAGTGCTGCTCTCGTGGTGCACATCTCGTGCAATCATAACATGATTATATATTCTGTAAATAAAATGTCATATGCTTGGTATGATAAGAATAAATGCTGCCTTAAATAACTGCCCAATTCAAATGTTTATGTGCTTTTCTTCTGTTATTTTTTGAGCGGTGATGAAATATTTTGCTCTTGTAAACACTTGCCAGCATTTAAAGAAATACAAGTCTAGGAATGCAAATTACAGCTCACGCAACCGCACGGTGCTCTGCATGGTCTAAAAAGAATATAAACAGTGAATTTTGAAGTGATATATTCTTAAACTCAGAAATGTGGATTCGGAGAGCAATTACATTACCACACAACCTTGATGTTTGTCAAAAGCAGACTGTAATTCAGCCTGGGTTTTCTTGCGGGTGGTGGGAGACGGACGGCTTCAGCCAACTCCTTCACCACTAACAGAGCGAGCTGAAAAAGACTTTTCCCGGACCACAACATCATGGCCACCATCAAAACTCAGCAGTGATTGTTCTGGCTCCGTGTGACAGAGTTCGTTTGTTCAGGGAATAAGGAGGCGGGAACCGGCGAACGTTTAACAACTTTTAATCAAATAATAAACACAAAATGAAAGTAAAAGCGGCAGCCCCTCACGGACGACTGCCGTGGGCATACATAACAAAACGTGAACAAAACACAACTCTCGCTCGTCTACCTCGCCACACTCCGGCTTTAACTTCTGGACATTCGTCAGCAGTGCCAGTGCCACACGCTCGCGTCTTTCACTGCCGCCATTACGGAACTACAACTCAAGCTAGCACACGACATCAACGTCATCGCTCTCAGCCAGCTCGGGAGAAAACCTAAGCATACACAGCAGTCCCAGATGGAGTACTGAAGGAAAATGAAAATTGAGCGGAAGTACGTAGGAGGGCGGAGCCAGGCTAACGTAATGTCACATTTACCTCAGAAAAACCACATTCAGTGTCCATAAACTCGTTAGTCTTCTAGAAAAATGAACTCCGGAGTGGAGCATTTTGCTAAATATGTGCCCCATATTACATATTCATTATAATTTTTAATGTTCTTCAATATTTATCGCATGTTTGAATAAATCTGGCAAGCTTTTATGACAGCCACCATTTAAATGTATATATTTCATATAACTTTATTAATTATACAAATTTTGTATGTAAGTAAAAGTTTGTATATAAATCAGTTAATTTTTACTTTTAATATTATAGTAGGCTCAACTGACTCCCATAGTTTACAGCATTAGTTGTGAGATTTGTTTTCCTTGAGGAAATTTGCCTTGTATTGTACCTGATAAATATCCAAAATAATCTATTGAATCGCATCGGAAACAAAATCGAATGGAATTGTGAAATTTGTCTTAATACCCAACCCTAGTACATTTCCCTGATCCCTTTTCCTCACCATGCTGGGACAGGCCACTGACAGCAACTGAGCAGAGTGTTCTGTCCAAGCAGGGTGATGTCATGTGGAAACAAATGTAAGGGAAAGATACTATTTTTTTTTCAAAAGATAACTAATGACAAGGTCACATTCAAATCTGCAGACTGGGAACAAAGTGTGGCTGCTTTTCACACATGAGGGTCACGAGTATCAGAATTATAAGGGGTTGGGGGGGGGGGGGGGGGGGCTGGTTGGGGAAAGGATATCCTACAAAAATATTTGAAACTGTTATTATTCGTATATGTTCTAGCTGGAGATAATATCAGAGATAAAGAAGTTTTAATTGTCTATTGTTTTTCTTTATTCAAAGGCAAAACGAAATGTATGAAGTCTTCAGACTGTGTCATAAAACATCCTGGCGTTCACAGCACTGGAATGGGCATGGTGGTAAGTGTGAACATCACCAGGACACATCGTCACAGATTTCACATTTTAGACACCATACTCTCCGGCAGCCTTCTGTTTCCTGTTATTTCAGAAGAAAGTATTTGCCATTGTGTGGAAGAATCTGAAAACACTTTCATTTGATTTGAGCTCTTGCTAGTAAAACTGAGAACATTCATTCCTGAAGATCTAGAGCTGCACGATTCTGGATAAATTCATAATCACGATTTTGTTTCAAACAGAGATCATGATTCTCCCACGATTCTGAACAGACAAACAAAAGTAAATAACATGTAAATTACCAGAGGTTCTGACAAAATATTAGCTGCAGTCTATTTAAAAATGTTTTATTAATTAGAATGAATTATTTTTTTAAAAAATCCTGTTGAATTAATGAATCAATGACTCGCTTATAAATAAATCACTTGTTTCATTACTGGATGAATCAGCGTTTTTAAACAAATCTCTTGAATGAATGAATCAATGATTCTCTCATAAAGACTTCACTAGCTTCATAACTGGATGAATCAGCATTTTTGAACAAATCTCTTGAATGAATGATTCAATGACAAATACACTTATTAAACACTTGTCGCCACCTACTGGTTTAAGTAATTGATACAATCATTGTTTAAAGCTCCGAGTTACTTTCAAAAGATGATTTGCTCCTGTTTGAACACTTCCATTGACTATAAACTTTTATCCCAGTACTTCTGTGATTTAATATTAATTATTGTGAGACTCTCTTGTTGAAAAGACTGTTTGTAAAGTTTGTTTCATACCTACACATGACAGCTGTTCTCTCTGGCTCAGCGGCAGCGCCAGCACAGATCTGAACGTTCACTGTGATTTGTCAAAGGTTTAATAGACACAGGAGAATCGTTGTCATTTAGGGATGAGATTGTGTGTTTGAATCAATATTGTGATCTTTTAATGATTAATCGTGCGACTCTAATCAGGACTGTTTTCAGTGACCACAGAATGTGAATGTGTGGCTTTGTAGTTAATGCAGTGCTGTTTGTGACCATTAGGGGGCCATATGTGATTTCTGTGAGGCCTGGGTGTGCCATGGAAAGAAGTGCTTGAGCACCCACGCCTGCTCCTGTCCTCTTTGTGATGCAGACTGCATTGAATGCGACCGCAGCGTTTGGGAACACGGTAAAGAGCAAGCGTTCATGTCTAGTACGGTACAAACAGTTACTGTACTGTAAAGCACTGGAATGGTGGAGAAACCAATAATATCCTGTTTGCTTGTTTAACGTGCAGGTGGGCGCATTTTCCGCTGCTCTTTTTGCCACAACTTCCTGTGTGAGGATGATCAGTTTGAACACCAGGCGAGCTGCCAGGTCTTGGAAGCAGAGACTTATAAATGTACATCTCGTTTCGAATGGTTTGAGGAATATTTGAATTCTTGAATCTGACTTGTTCTAACCTTTACCTTTGCCCCAATTTCAGGTCTATCTTGTAATCGTCTCGGTCAGCACTCTTGTCTCCGGTGCAAGGTTAGGATTTTCATGTCCCATTTGCTTCTGTGCATATTTTGTTTAGACAAACTACAATTGAAATCCTTTTGTTCCAGGCTTGCTTCTGTGACGATCACGCCCGAAGCAAAGTGTTCAAACAGGAGAAAGGCAGGGCTCCTCCGTGCCCGAAGTGTGGACATGAAACTCAGGAGACCAAAGATCTCAGCATGTCCAGTGAGTATTATAGTCTGTTTTGTTCTTTTGAGACATGTTATTTAGAATAGTGTAGGGTTAATGCACAATTAATCAAGATAAAATTATTAAAATGACAAATATAATAATAATAATAATAATAATAATTCTCAATCTGATGTTTAATTTAATGAAACAGTTCTGACATTTAATTCAAATAATAATTTTAGCATAGTTTTTATAATACATATAAAATGTAATATTTAAAGGCACAATATGCAAGATCTTAAAATACCCCAAAACCACTAGAGCAATGTTATATATTTTGTTGATTTGTGTACATTATCCCAAATGTTTCCAAGAATTTTTAAATCCAGAGAAACAAACGGACATGTGCACGCTTCAGCCATTGTAAGTCCACAAGACCGAAAGTGCACATGAAGTGTGCCATTTGAGACAGGGCCTGAGTCGTATTGTTTAAATCTGGTTTTCTTGATTTACAGCGAGTACCATGTTTTACCATCCTAATATCCATCTAGCTCACTGCAGTGCAACAGTGAACGCACAGACTGCATTATAACATAACTCTCAACACACTCAGATGTATCTAATATGATAAAACAGCGCTGCGTTACCCCACACACACACACACACACACACACACACACACACACGAGAAAGAAGTCACATGAGCTGTTATCTTTCTGATGACCTAAGCTGCCAAATATGTTTTCATTTTGCTGTTAAAAAATCTGTCAAAATAATCCCAATATTACTTTTTGGACAGAGTTGAGCAGCTCTAATACAGCTCCTAGTAGTATTTCTGAGTGTCAGTTTGGTCTCTGGTACTAACCAGATGATTGTGCTTGATGTTTACGCAGCACGAACCCATAAGTTTGGCCGGCAGACCGGTGCAGATGATGATGACTATGGTGCGTCTGGATACAGCTCCTATTGGAAAAATTTGGAATCTGGAGGGGGATGCCAAGACGAGGAGGATGATGACTTTGATGAAGATGATGATGATGAAGAAGAGGATGAAGATGATGACGACGATGATGATGATGAGGAGGACGATCCTGAGGTTGAGGAGTCACTCTCAAATCTGAGCATGGGCGAAAGTGGAAAGACCTAATAAAAAGCTGTAGATGTCAGAAATTCAGATATAGCCCAAGCCATGGTGTCATCCCTCCCAAAAAACATGAGCTTTGCAGTCACAAGCGTCAGATATTTGCCCTGTTCCTAATTAAGGTTTTCTGCCCAATGAAATGGAGATTGCATTGACATAGTGGAATTTCTGACATTGTCTGACATTTGACTTGCAAATATATCTGAAGAAATGTTTTTAAAAGCCACTTGTGTTGTGTATTTCTTTCAATGGGATTGGAATAATGCAGACCACACTCCACTTCTCCACTCTCAGGACACCTACACACACACACTAGATTGATTATTGATTTCAAAGGAAATTGTATCATAAGGACAGGAACAGGCAAGGGTTTGTGAAAGTAAAGTGCTTAATATTTAAACTTTTGCTTTATTCAAATATAGTCAAATTTACACTATAAGAAAGTCATGTTCTGAATTTCACACTATAGTGGTGTACTTTGTAGTGCATTAAAGGCACAATATGTAAGATTTCTGGATTAAAATACCCCAAAACCACCAGAGCAATGTTATATATTTTGTTGACTTGTGTACATACATTATCCCAAATGTTTCCAAGAATGTTTAAATCCAGAGAAATAAGCCGTTTTAACCAGGACACGGACCGCCTATCAATGACATCATACCTGCATTACCCTCGTTTACCCGCGTTTTATTTTGTAGAAACCATGGAAACACCAAAGATGCTTTAATACAGGTGCTGGTCATATAATTAGAATATCATCAAAAAGTTGATTTATTTCACTAATTCCATTCAAAAAGTGAAACTTGTATATTATATTCATTCATTACACACAGACTGATATATTTCAAATTTGTATTTCTTTTAATTTTGATGATTATAACTAACAACTAAGGAAAATCTCAAATTCAGTATCTCAGAAAATTAGAATATTGTGAAAAGGTTCAATAATGAAGACACCTGGTGCCACACTCTAATCAACTAATTAACTCAAAACACCTGCAAAAAAGGCCTTTAACAGTCTCTCAGTCTAGTTCTGTAGGCTACACAATCATGGGGAAGACACAAAAGGTCATTGCAAAAGAGGCTGGCTGTTCACAGAGCTCTGTGTCCAAGCACATTAATAGAGAGGCGAAGGGAAGCAAAAGTAGAAAAAAGTGTGGTAGAAAAAAGTGTACAAGCAATAGGGATAACCACACCCTGGAGAGGATTGTGAAACAAAACCCATTCAAAAATGTGGGGGAGATTCACAAAGAGTGGACTGCAGCTGGAGTTAGTGCTTCAAGAACCACTTCGCACAGATGTATGCAAGACATGGGTTTCAGCTGTCGCATTCCTTGTGTCAAGCCACTCTTGAACAACAGACGGCGTCAGAAGCGTCTCGCCTGTGCTAAAGACAAAAAGGAAAAAAAGTGGTCCAAAGTTATGTTCTCTGATGAAAGTAAATTTTGCGTTTCCTTTGGAAATTAGGGTCCCAGGGTTTCCTGTAGCTCAAACAGTAGAGCATGGCACTAGCAACGCCAAGGTCATGGTTCGATTCCCAGGGAAAGCAAGAAATGACAAAATGTAAAATGTGTATCTTGAATGAAATGTAAGTCGCTTTGGATAAAAGCGTCTGCCAAATGTAAATGTAAATGTAAGTGTCTCATAGCAGCCACTGAGTGAATGCACAGAGTAGCATTAAAACAATTTTCAACACTCAAATGTGTGTAATATGATAAAACAGTGCTGTGTTACCCCACACACACACAAGCAGAAGGAGCGGCGACTGTGGCATAATAAAAGCTCCGCGAAATCAAGGCGTCATCAAGCTATGCCTTTGTTTTGAATATGCGACGTCTAGTGGTGAAAAACGACTAAGGCCTGTCCCAAACGGCACACTTCATGTGCACTGTCGGTCTTGTGGGCTTACAATGGCCGCCGCGTGTGCGTGTCCGTTAAGTCCATGAAACCGCAGGGTGTCCCATCTGTCATTTTAGGTCTCAGAAAGGTGCTCGCAAGCGCCCCCCTTTGAGGTTGATATGCGCCCTCGATGCGCACTTCTGCCGAGCACTGGTGCGGGTTACACAGCGAACTTCTTCCCGGCAGTCAAAGCGGCATTACGTCGTGAAAGTGTGGACTCACTTATTGGCCCGGTCCCAAATGGCACCCTAAACCCTCACAATCTTCCTCTGAGTCCGCACTTTCATGACGTAAAATTACAAATGGGACACCCTGACCACCCTGAGTCCACAAGACAGAAAGTGCACAGGAAGTGTGCCATTTGGGACAGGGCCATTGTGATTGTGTAGCGATTGTGGGCGCAGACATTATAGATGAATGAATCTTCCAAATGATTTGATCAAATGAACATCCCTTCCACAAAGCCCCAATTCAGCTCCAAACCCCAGGAAATCGACCATCTATCACGAGGCTCCATTCTGCCCGGAGCTACTACTTCTATATTATAATTACGTGATTTCCTATGGACTTTTGACCAAAACTTAGACAAAGAGGACAAAATACTCGTTGTGATCGCAAGACAAAGAAACAAACCAGATCTCTGTCTTTTCAATGACCGGTAAATTAACTCCACGTGACACAGCTAAAACTCCAAGCAAACTCCCAGGAAATGTTACATATTGGAGTGCATCAGATTACTGATTATTGGACTTTCATTCAAATAGCCTTCGACATAGCTTGTTAGTGTGTTTACAACTGATACATGTGACTATTATGCATGTATATCACTCCCAATTCCTGCAATTATGTAACTATTGAATGTGGATGAAAAGGCACCGTGTTTGATACCTTTGTGTTCGTATGGGTATAATCCAACGGATGAGCTGAATGAAATCTTTATAGAATTGATCATGTCCTTATAGTAAGAAATTAGGTCTAAATTTATTTACTCTCTGCTTAAGAGCAGGAAACTAAATTACTATAGATAACCCAATTTTATGGGAGGGGTGGAGACACAGTCACCCCTGAACCCTAATTGGCCAGAACCCATCCAGGGGATGGGCAAATATTTGGGTTTAATCTCAGAACACAGACGAAGACAGTCGGTTCACGGTTCTGGTCATTGTTCAGTCAAGAGCTGTTCGCAGTGCGGTTCCAGAATCCGCCAAGGAGACGATCAGACGATCGTGGCAGACCAAGATCAGAGAAAATGGGTTAACAGATTTCATTCAGGCCATCTGCTCTTCTCTCACTTTCCTTTCTTTTACTTAAAGTTTATTTTCTTTCCGTTAAGTCTCGGGTTCTGTTAAGTTTCGCCGCAAAGTTACTCAACGAGTCTCTAACAGCGTGCTTCAACTTCAAACAACGCCCACGAGACTTCCATCCAGCCGCCAACACGCCACGTGATTGGCTTCCCAAGACGTCGATCAAAGACACGACCAGACCTTCAGCGAATCAAAGACCCGAGAGAACCCCTCTCCAGCCAGGAAAAGGGAACCCCCCTTGTCAGAGACGACACGCGAGACACAAACGCAAGTAATACCTCTAGATTCCAAGCTGAAGCGGTGCAGTGGTGCATCCCGCCTAAGAAACGATAGGAGGATAAATTACTGATCAATGGTTTCTTCAGGTCATGTGTCATAAATGCATATTGCTTGGGATTTCATAATTTCTCTCTCTTAAAACTTATTCTTTCCTCACTTTCTTCCTTTCTGCAACGTGTGAATGTGCGAGTGCGTGTGCTTATGTTAGATATTAGTTTGATGTGTTAGGGTAATCAATAAAGTTTTGTTTGTATTCAAAGATAACTGTTCTTGTGTTATGTGCTTATGAATTTAATGTCTTGAACTGCCGATCTAAGTTACCTGGCTGTTAAATAGTGTTTCACTATTGTACGGATATTAATATCAAATCAAATCACTTTATTGATATGTTTATTCAAATACGGATTCAAACGGATATTCAAATGAACGCTGGAAGAATCATTTGCTTGGCTGTAAATTAGACTCTCTCAAAATTCCCTATGAATTCATTTGAGCTAAATAGACCTGTTTCCCTTTAACAGACTCCCCTTTAAGTTCTTACATATCGGTGGACGAATAAGTTAAGGTGTAAACATTAATTCTGAATTATTTATAAATTATAGTGTAATTCGAGTCTCTTTCATTTTAATTAAAATTCCCCGTTGAGTTATTATTTTATCTGACTCATAGTCGCTACAATTGTAATAGTAGGCCTACCAATTTGTTTTTGATTTATTGCAGTCACTAGACTGGGTAAATCCAGCCTGATCTGCCAAGCGATTTGATTTTGCCCGGCAACTCAGTCTGGAAACCCGTACACTCATTTCTACTGCTTCTGTTACACTTTTGCGAGAACCAATCACAGACTGGCTTATCCACCTGGCGCTCTATTGGAGGGATTATCACAATGACGGATAGAGAAGCGATGGGTTGTTGCCCGTTGATCACGCCTCTTGTGGTCTGATTGGTTGAAGGACTATCCAATTGCTTACAGAGTCATTTCATTTATGCTCGTTTCACGAGTTCACACTTACATCAAATTAAATAGAGTAAATATTATGCGTATTTGGCGTGCTGTCCGGGGGAGGGCTCCGGGCTCGGAATTTTTGCCCCAACCCAGAGTATGAATGTTTCCTGAATGTGCTTCTCCCGAAATTTGTTTATAAAACATCAATTATGCTCGCGTGTGCAGTAAAAAATACAGAGCAGACTCTCCAGACCAATGTTCAATCTTAAATTGAGCTTGGTCTGATGATAGCCAGACAATGCATGCACGCCAATAGGTGTCAGTATTGAGTTAGTTTACTAACTGTTGCCGCTTCACACCAAAGCGTATCTTTGTATCTTTCGGTGTGTTTTTTAACCTCCATCTCTCTCTCTCACACACACACGCACGCACATATTCAGTCTTAAGGGATTTTGCTGGTTTCTGCTGTCAGGAGCTGCTTGTTTGAAACATTTTTCTTTACTCTGTTACCTCTGTTGTGTGTGTTATATGCCTGTTGTTTGCTGACTTTATGTTTATGTTTTCTTATTATTGCTAAATAAAGTGAACTGCTGCCTTCACATGCTGTCGGAAATTTCCCACTTCTGAAGTCGTAATTACAAGCTCATCGCATTCAAATTTTGACTAGATAGGGCGAACTAGGAAACCTGTATTTAAGTTCATTCAGATAGCATGTGAAGGCAGTTGCAATCCTGACGTATCAGAATTTGGATTTTTCCCCAACTCCGGAAATGGCACATTGGAACAACACTCAAAGTCGGACATTTGGCGTGAACTCTAGGTACATCAATCAACCCAGACCTCAGCGAGACCTCGGCATTTGACAACACTTCCAAAATGTCAGCAAGTCCTGCTTCCAACGAGCATACACGTAAAAAACAAACTTTAACATCACACTTTGTGGCGACATCACATGGCCACCATGTGAACGTGACCTCTGGAACTCACTGTGGTCTGAAGTAGGACATTTAAATTGGGATATTCCCATGTCCAACCTTGTCTGGAATGCAGCACAAGTGGGTAATTGACAAATAAAAACAAATGTAAAAACATTTTTACTGAAATGTGTCCTGTGGTGTGACATGGAAATAATTAAGAATATGGGTTGTCACACCAAAGGACATCAGAAATGAACACTTTTATAGTGGTTTCTGTCCCAGAAGGGTACCCTAAACCCTCACGGTCTTCCTCTGAGTCCGCACTTTCACGGATGTAATGGCGATTTGACTGCCGGGTAGATTGCAAACTTGCAGGCTCAGCTGAAGTGCTCATCGAGGGCAGCATAGCAGCCGCAAAGGGGGCGCTCACGGCCACCCTTCTTTAAGCTTAAATGAATGGACACCCTACGGTCTTGTGGACTTAAGGCAGTGGCCTTTGGCCCTGTCCCAAATGGCACACTTCATGTGCACTTTCGGTCTTGCAATGGCTGCTGCGTGTCCATGAGACCGCAGGGTGTCCCATCTGTCATTTTAGGTCTCAGAAGGGTGCTCGCGAGCGCCCACTTTGAGGTCGATATGCGCCCTCGATGCGCACTTCTGCCGAGCACTGGTGCGGGTTTGTTGATCTGAAAATTCAGCTTTGTCCCCGTTATGATTGGATCACAGGACCGGATACCAGTCATTTGCCAAGAGATCTTTTATTTATTACTTTTATATGTCAGACATATAGAGACATTGGGAAGTTATTGTCTCATGCCAGCTGTATGTTTCTCCATTCCTCCGTTTCTCTCCCTCTCCCTTCTCCATCCTCCCTTCTCTGTCTCCCGTCTCTTTCTCCGTCTGTGGCAGGACACTCAATTTGGATGTTATATACTACTAACAGAGGATCTCACTAGGAAGAGAAACATGCGTCCTATGTTTAAAACAGAGCGTATAGTTCATGCTTACATATGTTGCACAATCCACTTTCCTTATGAAGAATCAGTTGACAGTACATCATGGAACAGATGCATGCTACTGTATGCATCAGTGGAAACGTGCTATATGTATGCACATTCCCGTAACAAATATAGCTCATCCTTGGGACACATGTACAGACACAGACAGACTTTACATTGTACATTATACAAATAATAATGAAAAATAATAAAACATAATAATACTAAATAAAAATAACATTAAACAATAAAATTTCAATCTTCAGGGTTACACAGCGAACTTCTTCCCGGTGTTCTGTCGATTTGTCCTACCTTGTCAGATTTTGCTACCGCCCATTAAAACAGTAGGTAGCACAATTCGACAGCAAAAAAATGCTGCCTGTCAGATTGTGCTACCAGCATCATATTCATCTGATTTGAGGCTTTTTTAATTTCCATACCTACCCCTACCCTGAACCTACCCTTAAAACTATGTAAATATTTTAAATAAATAAATATTAAATATGGATGTAAAATGCTACCTATCAGATTGTGCTACCAGAATCATATTAATGTGATTTGCTTTATTAATATGAATTAATATCCATACCTACCCCTAAACCTACCCAAAATGTAAATATAAAAAATAAAAAATATTGATGTGGGCATGCGCAGTAAGCCCTGGTAGGACAATCTGACGGGTAGCATGAAATGTCAGGACACCGGCAGTCAAAGCAGCATTACGTTGTGAAAGTGCAGACTCAGAGGAAGACCGTGAAGGTTTAGGGTGCCATTTGGGACAGGGCCTAACACAACCTCGAATGGGGTCCTTCAACTAATTAAACTTGTCAGTGGAATTGCCCGATTTAAAATCAGGATATGGTGTCACACCGGAGGACTTGGTTTTCAGTGACAAAATGTATCAAGTTCCTACGCTTTTAGAAATATATGGATGAAAAAAAAAAGATTGCCATTTACTAAAATTTACACAACCATGCGCAAGACATAGTCACACCATAGGACAATTTTGAAATTTGGCTCAAAATTAACAAAATAATAATAAAGCCGTTTTTATATCAACAGGTCAATACTAAAGAAATGTTTAACCATTTACTGCATTTTAAATGCTGACAATACTATATCCATTTTTATCTTGTGTGACATCAACAACCCAAGTAGGCCTTCTCGTGACGCAGCTGTCATAAGACGTCGTCTACATGGCGGTCCTCATGAGTGTCCGACCGTAAAATTAAACGCTTTTTCAAGTTCAAGATTGAAGAGTCTTCATCTCACGTGAGTGAGTGGGACATCATTTTAACCGTATTGCTATTCACGTCGCAAATTAAACGTTTAACAATTCACGTAACTTCATTTACAAGCCCTTAAATAACTTTATCTCGCGCTCTTGTTGTGTCAGTGGACTCTTAACCTCTGTCCCCGCTTCCAACAGCAATTCGCTTACATTAGCTCGTTTCTTTATGTATCCGATATCAATGTATGTTTAACACCCCAAAACATGTTGCTGAGTTACACTGGAGGAAGAGGACTCGCGTTGCACTTGCGAGAGAAAAGACGCAAAGTGAAAGAGCTCCGTCCACTGGCTGCATGGGCGGTGTGTGTGTGTGTGTGTGTGAGAGAGAGAGAGTTTTTCTGTAGCAGATTTGATCAGTGCGTTGACGGAGGAAGACGCATTCGTTGTACACTCATGGATTAATATCCAACTGGAGTTACCAATATAGGATTTTTACCTCCATGACATACGACAAGGACATTTCCATAGCGAGAACATGTGAACTTCACGCAACTGTTGTGGTTGGCCTATCAACAAGCTCGCCTCGATGATTTTAATGAACCTCCTCGCCTTCATCGTAGGATTTTGGAATAGGCAACCAAAACTAAAAGCAAGGGTAGGAAATGTAATGCACTTTGTATTAGCACTTTAATGCAACTCAGAGCGGGTCAACTTAATGTATTGAATGCATGAGTTGATTATGCATGACCCATTGTGAGTGATCTGTCAGATTATCTACAAAACAACAATATATGTGAACCATGTTGTAAATATATGTCGAAAAGCATGGCTGTAAAACGTCACATTTCATATAAAACGTGCAGGGAAGACATCCTATTTATAAATATTTAAAAGAAAGAAGGCTCATATTACCTAAATGTCGGTTATATAAGTTTATGGGCACATTGCGCACTAAAGCGTTAAATATACAACGCGGAAAACGTACACATACTTTACGGGTGGCATGTTAGTCATCTGAAAGGTAATGAGTCAAAGTTACAGGTGCACGCGCACTGGCACGCTTTACATTTGCACGTAATCTAAAACGACACGATTTCAAATAGGCTCGTTGTTCTTGAAATATTGTTTGCTATTCATTTCTGTTTAATCCGTATGGCAAGCCATTTTAATATCTAGCGCAGTCGGTAACGCTTTCTATGAAGACCATAGTTATAATGAATTATAGCTCCATTTTATAAACTTTTTATAAATACTCATTAAGTTTCATTTATATTATATTTATAATTATACGTCATGCATTTGCTTTTTCAATGCGCATGCTCATAATCCATTATACACTGATTTACAAGTATTCATTTTGGTTGCATTAATGTATTTATAAAGATGCAATCTGCATTGCTATATTGTTATTATAAAATAGTTACAACGACTTTTTAGTAATTCAGACACATTTCTGTCAAATGAGTGAATATATTGTTATAAATGAGTGATAGTTACTAACCTCTATAAATGCATCATCGATGACTTTAAATAAAATGAAAACACAAGATGTAATTTTCCTAAAGCAAAATGTTAATACATCATGATGTGCTCATTATATACATTATACACAGTTGTTTACTTGTAAATGTAACTAATTAACAATAATTCCTGTAATAAGTAATGAAAAAAACCCCCACAGAAATAATTTATACAAACAGTTGAAATAAATGATAATTTTTTTATTACTAGAAAAGCCTTCAAACTGCTAAGCAATACCATGCATATGGCTAAGGAGATATAGATTTTAATAAATCAAAATTACCATTCATGACCTCTAATGCAAACACTATCCATAATTGATAACCAACAGGTATAAACAAGTGTCTCTGGTTTTATATTTGATCACATATAAATCAGTGTATAATGGATTATGAGCATGCACATTGAAAAAGCAAACGCATAATATAAAACAACATAATTATAAAAATAATATACATGTAACTATAACTGCTTCAGTGTAGGTCTTAATGCCTTTATAAAGCTATAAAATGTTACTTACTGTAGTTAATAGTGTCTATTAGTACTAGGAAAACTGGAATGGTTAACAGAATCCATTTGAATGAAGATAACTAATAAGTATTCGCTAGTACTGAAATAACTGATAAAACAAA
This sequence comes from Romanogobio albipinnatus, assembly GCA_023566225.1. Lineage (NCBI taxonomy): Eukaryota > Metazoa > Chordata > Actinopteri > Cypriniformes > Gobionidae > Romanogobio > Romanogobio albipinnatus. The sequence continues at coordinate 63,711,204 of CM042241.1, read as the reverse complement.
AAAATGTAAGTAAATAGTATATGATATCTAAAATACAATTCAATGGTGAAAATGTGCTTTGTTACCAGTGATGATAAGAGTCACTATAAGCAGTAATGGTTACACTTTATTTTAAGGTGTAATTACTGTGTAATTATACATTTAAGTACTGAGTAATAATAATTAACTTTAGATTAAGAATAATTTAGAATAATTATATTTAGAATAGATTTAGAATAATTAACTGTAAAAACAACTAATTTAAGTACAAAATAAGTGTAGCTGTAATCCGTTACTGTTACTGAGAAAAAAAGTGTAATTCAATTACAGTATGTTAACGATTACAAAGGGGGTTACATATGAATATTTTCTGTCAAAAGCTAGGATATGTTGAATAATATTAATTTGTTGCTTTGCCTGTTTTTGACGTGCACGATGCCTCCTGCCATTTAAAGGCCGTTTAGTAAAGCAATGCAATCCTCTGATGCTTTTGATTGGTTCTCTTGTTTGAATTTGTCGCTGAAATCTTTATGCTGCGTTCACACTGAACGCGAATTGAGCGTCTGGAGCGAGTGATTTCCATGTTAAGTCAATGTAAAGACGCGTTGACGCACGTCTAGTGGTCCTGACGTGTTTAGCGGGGCGTGATGGAAGCGATTTCGCCTCATTCGCGCGTCCAGTCCACATGAAAGAGGTGAATTGAGTGTCTTGCGTGTAACGCGCACGTGATTTTATTTGGTGCTTTTTGTGCATTCACGCATTTGAAGCGAATTTGCGTCTGATGGCTGAGTTGAAAAATCTGAACTCTGGCGTCTGTTCGTGCTGCGTTAACCAATCAGGAGCCTGCTTGCTGCTGTCACGTGGTGAAATGACGTGATAAACGGGGGCAGGCCCGCCTGGAGTCACTCATTCAACTTAGAGGAATGACTGATATTGGCAGTGAGCAGTCATACGGAGCTATATGGGCGCGGGACAGACGGAAGTACTGCTGAAAGCAGCCGTCATCCAGGCGCAGCTCTTGGAGCAAGTGGTGAAACTCGCCAAACTGGGTATGCCTCCGGAGGATCTGGTGGACCCAAGTATGGCGACGATGACCCCTACGCCGCTGATCTGCTCTCCAGAGCGACAAATGCTCGATCAACATCAGCCATCTTGCAAACAGACAACCGCCTAGCACTTGCCCCTCCCACAAGAAGCGAATTTCGCTTTATACGTGCGTCCAATTTGCTTTGGACAAGCGAGTGGATTCAAAATGTTCAAGCGTCCAACTGGATGCGATAGAAGCGAATTTAACGCTCAATTCGCGTTCGATGTGAACGCAGCAACCTGTCCGAGAGTTGCCACCATGGCGAGTAACAAAAACGCGAAATTTTTAAATAATTGAATCCAGGAATTAGACAAGGGCGCAAATATAACAGTTCAGTGCAAAATATGTTTGGCAACTATTAAAATGCTATAGACATCGAAGGTTTCTATGTCAAACCTGAGGAAGCATCTCCTATGATGAATGTTAACCTTAAGCGCCACCTAGTGGACAAATCTCTCTATTAGTTTGTCCCGTTTGGACTTAGACCAGACCAGAACTCAAAATAGAGCTATTTAACTACACAACAATTGGTCATTGAGTCTAAATATTTTAGGTGGAATATAACTTAATTTAAAAAACAAAACAAAAACAATACCATGCATGTTATGACACTGGGTTGCCAGAGAGAATGAAACTAGAATCTATTGTTGCTTCTGTTAGTGAGGAAATCAATATTAGGCCTTATATGGGATGTTTTCCCTTCACACACACATAGTGATAAAAAGAATAGTATGCAGATTTTTACCATTTTTTTTATATCAGTGAGAAGAAAAACATGTTTTTTTTACTACAGTATAATGATCTAGAATTATATTAAATATGCCTAATATATATACCTAGGTATATATTAAATGTACCTGCTTATTTATTTTGCTGATTGCTGTGTAAATCTGGTGATCACAGAGTGGGTTGCTAAAACCAGTTGTACTAAAAAAAAAAATCAACGTAGGAACAATTTTCACGGAGACATTGCTAGTAAATTTCACAAAGAATCACAAAGAAATGGCAATGAACACATTTACATTTTGACTGAAATGTTTTTTTCTTCTAAAACATACTCCAATAATCTTTCTTTTATTTACAACTCTGAAAAAACATTATTTCACAGGAAATAAATACACTTCATTGAACACCTTTTGTGACAATGTGCCCCAAAAGCAGGCCATGTTGATCTATTTGTGGGGTAAGTTGTCACAAAGTCTGTTTGAAACATTAATTTCAATTCTTGAAAGAAGTTGGTATTCTTGATATGTCAGTATATAACAGGAACAAAAAATGAATGCATGACGCTAGAATAAAATGGGTTGTTTTTTTATACACCGCCAGCGTATATTGAAGATTTTCACAAAACTCTCATGACCCCCCAGAATATTTAGTTTGTATGAATATCTGAACGTGCACTATATGTGACCCTGGACCACAAAACCAGTCTTCTGACAGCTGAATAAATAATCTTTCCATTGATGTATGGTTTGTTAAAATACAACTATTTGAAAATCTGGAATCTGAGCGTGCAAAAAAGTCTAAATATTGAGAAAATCTCCTTTAAAGTTGTCCAAATGAAGACCTTAGCAAGGCATATTACTAATAATAATACATTTGATATATTTACAGTATGAAATTTACAAAATATCTTCATGGAACATGATCTTTCCTTAAAGCTACACTGTGTGATATTTTCCCCCATCTAGCGGTGTAAGTAAATATTAGTTTCTGTTCCTCCCAATTCCGATTTCGTTTTAACTCCTACGGTGGCCGATTTAGTCCAAGATTAACATGGCTTCCAGTTCAATCCAGCAATCACCCTCTTCACATTCGACACGGTGCCATCGAGTGTTAAAACGCGAAGCTTGAATTTACGGGTATGTCCCTCTTTAGCTAATGTACTTTCAAGATGGAGGGGCAACATAGCGACCCCCATTCGAACCCCTTACCCGTATGTATTTTCAATGGCATATTATAAACTTACGAGAATACTTTATTACTTGAAAGAAGTAAATATACATTAATGAGCACATATATTTGAAATAACTAAGTGTTTTTAGCTAAGAATAAACTAAAACAGTTACACACTGTAGCTTTAATGTCCTTTATAAACAGAAATTAATGATTTTTGACATAAAAGAAAAATGAATAATTTTGACCTATACAATGTATTGTTGGCTATTGCCACAAATATACCTGTGCTACTTATGACTGGTTTTGTCATAAGTAAAAAAATAAGGTTTTATTCTAGCTTCACGCATTCCTTTTTTTATCAACATCTGAATGTAAGTTTCATTTAAAAACAACAACATTTTGAGCAAAAAGCTGAGAAAATATACATATGCATATGATCACATATGATAGTTATATTAAATATACCTAAATATAACTGTTTTAGAGGTTAAATGTTTGAAAATGATTAACAGTTGAAAACAATTTTAGAAAATCAAAAAGTAACCAAATGTTACATTTTACTTTAATAAAGTAATTTAAAAAGTTGCATTACTTATTACATTTTCAATAGGTTATCTTGTAATCTGTAACCTATTTTTCTAGAGTAACTTTCCCAAAAATAATTATACACAATTTATAATGAGTACGCTAGTAACTACATGTAAACGTGTTACGTGTAACAAGGAAACTGTAAAATAAAGTTTTGCCACAGTAATATCAAATGTGTAAGCGGTAGTATTTCATTAGTAAAACTGAAATCGATACTGATTACAAGTAATTCACAAAAAGGAGTATCAGTAGCATAAAGATACTAGATACAGATAGGTTTAAGGAATAAATGGTTTGTTTATTTTGTAAAACAGTATTGCCTTGTCAGCGTTTCTTAATGAATAAGTGCTGAATGCAATGCATGCACATGGTTTATGGTCAGTTGAGGCTTACACCCTTGTGTATTATTTACAGTAGTTCAGTATTTTAGTTTTAGTTTCCACATACTGTGCACTTTGTTTCCTGGAACTGTTATCCTTTCTAATAAGTGAAAAAACCCCACTTCTCTATCTGTGTGGGATTTCTGCAGCCTTCTGTGTACAGTTTTTAAAAAATGTCTGTGATTTCTTACAGGGAACTGGAAGATGTGTTTGTAACCCTTGGTGCATTGAGAATCACATGGGATGCCTTTTGAACTCAGAGGTTTGGAATTCTATCTTAATTCTGAGGTATATCTAAGAAATTAGACTGCTTATTTATTTTGCTGATTGCTGTGTAAATCTGGTGATCACAGAGTGGGTTGCTAAAACCAGTTGTACTAGAAAAAAAAAAATCAATGTAGGAACAATTTTCATGTAGACATTGCTGGTAAATTTCACAAAGAAATGGCAATTAACACGTTTAAATTTTGTCGGAAATAGTATTTTCTTCTAAAACATACTCCAATAATCTTTCTTTTATTTACAACTCTGAAAAAACATTATTTCACAGGAAATAAATACACTTCATTGAACACCTTTTGTGACAATGTGCCCCAAAAGCAGGCCATGTTGATCTATTTGTGGGGTAAGTTGTCACAAAGTCTGTTTTAAACATTAATTTCAATTCTTGAAAGAAGTTGTGCTGAGTCATTTATATAAAATTCACTATATAACACGTGACAACTTTCCCCGACCTGACATTTGTGAAAGACGAGAGCACCGTTCAGATCTGCATTCATTATATATTCACTCTAGCACTTCTAGAGTAAAACTGACATTTGTCTAATTGGACTTTTGACTCTATATAGTTCTTGAGGTTATAATCGTCGAGATACAGCCCTTGTGACAACGTCACCATGTGATCGATGTGAGCAGTCTGACGCACCAGATGTGTTGATGCAGCTGAGATTTCTCAAGTCCAATTTAAATGGCCCTTTATCTGGTGCCGCCCCACTACCAGAGTGCATTAGCTAAGCGTGCATGTCCTCTAAGCACTATTAATGATATTCCCACATGACTTGTAATATGAATCCACTATAAGAGCAAGTTCTGCTTCAGTGCCTAGAGCAAACAACACTATTGTCTGCAATTGGCACAAAGTTGTTTGGCCTTTTAAACTTTCTCACAAAGAAAAAGGGCGGAGAACTGACCTTGAAAGTGTTAGATAATAGATTTGAAATCTAAATCTGATGTCACAATGGCGGTGAAAAAAAAAACAGTTTCTCAGTTTGATTTGTTTATATTTTGATTTAGGTCATCTATATTTCCATTTAAACCGGCATACTTACTGTATAATCTCTGTTCCAAATCACTGATCAAGCCTGAAGGTTATACACTCTTAGAAAAAAAGATTAAATGGGATTCTATATAGCAGTGTTTCCCAATCCTGTGCACATTTTGCAAGTCCCCCTTTTCTGGCCCATATATTTCTGGTCTTGGAGTCTCTACTGAGCTGATGAATGGAACCAGGTACGTGAGTGGGAAAATATGTGGTGTTGATGTGCCTCCATGAACAAGGTTGGGAAACGCTGCTATATAGAACCCTAGGGTTCTTGACCCAGTTTAACCCTTTCCCGCTGTCGACGGACATTTACGTCAGTCCGTGTTTTCACTGTTAAACGGTAGGGGGCGCTATTACGCATCTTCTGAAAGAGTGCAGAATCTCCTGATCAAAACACAAGTGAAGAAGAAGCAAAAACAAGTGATTAAAGCATTGCATATGCACGTTTTATTCTTTGACAAAAACACAATCTTCTCAGCTTTTTGTTCTTTTTTTGAAACTTGCACACATTCAAGTGTTGATAAAAAATGAATGCATGACGCTAGAATAAAATGGGTTGTTTTTTTAAACACCTCCAGCGTATATTGATAATTTTCACAAAACTCTCATGGCCCCCCAGAATATTTTGTTTGTATGAATATCTGAACATGCACTATAATGTGACCCTGGACCACAAAACCAGTCATAAGGGTCTTTTATACATCATCTGACAGCTGAATAATGTTTGTTAGGATACAACTATTTGAAAATCTGGAATCTGAGCGTGCAAAAAAGTCTAAATATTGAGAATCTCCTTTAAAGTTGTCCAAATGAAGACCTTAGCCACGCATATTACTAATAATAATACATTTTTGACATACAGTGGGGAGAACAAGTATTTGATACACTGTCGATTTTGCAGGTTTGCCCACTTACAAAGCATGTAGAAGTCTGTAATTTTTATCATAGGTACTCTTCAACTGTGAGAGACGGAATCTAAAACAGAAATCCAGAAAATCACATTGTATGCTCCCTCCAAAGATTTTCTATTGGGTTCAGGTCTGGAGACTGGCTAGGCCACTCCAGGACCTTGAGATGCTTCTTACGGAGCCACTTCTTAGTTGCCCTGGCTGTGTGTTTCGGGTCTTTGTCATGCTGGAAGACCCAGCCTCGACCCATCTTCAATGCTCTAACTGAGGGAAGAAGGTTGTTGGCCAAGATCTCGCGATACATGGCGCCATCCATCCTCCCCTCAATACGGTGCAGTCGCAGTCGGGATTGTGTTCTTGGGATTGTACTCATCCTTCTTCTTCCTCCAAACACAGCGAGTGGAGTTTAGACCAAAAAGCTTGATGACCTTCTCACATTCCTCCTCTGGATCATCCAGATGGTCATTGGCAGACTTCAGACGGGCCTGGACATGCACTGGCTTGAGCAGGGGGACCTTGCGTGCGCTGCAGGATTTTAATCCATGACGGAGTAGTGTGTTACTAATGGTTTTCTTTTAGACTGTGGTCCCCTTCAGGTCATTGACCAGGTCCTGCCGTGTAGTTCTGGGCTGATCCCTCACCTTCCTCATGATCATTGATGCCCCACGAGGTGAGATCTTGCATAGTGCCCCACACCGAGGGAGATTGACGGTCATCTTAAACTTCTTCCATCTTCTAATAATTGCGCCAACAGTTGTTGCCTTCTATTGTCCTGTAGCCCATCCCAGCCTTGTGCAGGTCTACAATTTTATCCCTGATGTCCTTACACAGCTCTCTGGTCTTGGCCATTGTGGAGAGGTTGGAGTCTGTTTGATTGAGTGTGTGGACAGGTGTCTTTTATACAGGTAACGAGTGGAGAACAGGAGGGCTTCTTAAAGAGAAACTAACCAGTCTGTGAGAGCTGGAATTCTTACTGGTTGGTAGGTGATCAAATACTTATGTCATGCAATAAAATGCAAATTAATTATTTAAAAATCATACAATGTGATTTTCTGGATTTTTGTTTTAGATTCCGTCTCTTAGAGTTGAAGAGTACCTATGATAAAATGTACAGACCTCTAAATGCTTTGTAAGTAGGAAAACCTACAACATCGGCAGTGTATCAAATACTTGTTCTCCCCACTGTATTTACAAAATATCTTCATGGAACATGATCTTTACTTAATGTCCTAATGATTTTTGGCATAAAAGAAAAATTGTTTATTTTGACCCATACAATGTATTGTTGGCTATTGCCACAAATATACCTGTGCTACTATGACTGGTATTGTGCTCCAGGGTCACACATAAAAAAAAAGGTTTTATTCTAGTTTCATGCATTAATTTTTTTATCAACATTTGAATGCAAGTTTCATAAAAAAGCAACATTTTGAGCAAAAAGCTGAGAAAATATACATATGCATATGATCATATATGATATTGGTTATTTCTGCACCTTTTCATTTGTTTGTTCAGGAGATTCAGTCCTCTTTCAGAAGATATATATAACCATATAACAGTGAAAACACGGAAAGTTCCGTCAATGGCGGGGAAAGAGTTAAAGGCAGAGGCTCTGTTTTTTCTCTCTATATATTGCATGTTCAGATATTCCCACGCAATCTCACAGCCATTTGTACGTATTTAACAAGGTGGCTAATTAGTACAACCTCGCTCGTACATTTTCGTACGATTTGTGTAGACCCCGTCCCCAACGTTTTTCAAAAACGCTAGCAGGGAAAGAGTTAAAGGGATAGTTCACCCAAAAATGAACATTCTGTCATCATGTACTCACCCTCAAGTTGTTCCAGACCTGTATGAGTTTCTTGGTTCTGCTGAACACAAAGGTAGATATTTAGAACAATGTTTATAACCAAACAGATCTCGGCACATTGACTACCATAGTATTTTTTTCCCCCACTATGGTAGCCGAGATCTGCTTAGTTTGGATTAAAGGTTCTATATTAGGGTGACCATATTTTGATTACCGAAAACCAGGACACTCGGCCCGGCAATGAGTGCGTTTAAATGCACGTTCTTAAGCCGATTATGCTTAATAAGCCGACAACGAACATGGTCATGTAAACGCGGTAACCTGTTTTCTTTTATCGGAGTAAGGTCATAAACGGTTAGTTTTTTGCCTCTTACCCCGATTTCGCGCGGCATGTAAACGCATTAACCTGCTTTCTGTCGGTTTATTGAAGTGCGCATGTGTGATAGGTGACAGAAACGTATACTCAGAGCAGATTTAAACACATCTAGACAGAGCGAGCGTTTTGGAAGAATGAAAGAAGGAAATATGTCACAAACGCAGACTCTTTTAAGACCCAGAAAATTGTAAAAATGTGTTTCATCTGTCGTGCAGTAGAAGTGGTTCAGTCAAAACACTGCATCTGTAACTGCATGAGAGAGTAATATATGAGCTGTAAGTTTCCCGCTGACACGTTGTAAGCTTTAACATCACAACTGACATAACATATGGAATACTCAGAGTCAGATACGGAAATTATTATTTTTGACGTCACTACAAGGAAATAACCCGATTTATTAATAAAGTCATGTAAACACGGTTTACTTGCATTGTCAGTTTACTGGTTTGCATGTATACGGGGAAATCAGCTTACTGGTATGCATGTAAACGTGCTCAATGAGATACTCAAGATTCTTTATTAATTTCAATACATTTAAAGTATGCCCCCTCTGTATGGATAGAAAATTGTTATATTAGGGCCAGGACAGGACTTGAAAACAGGACGTTTGGTCACCCAATTCTATATAAAGGGGAAATGTCTTAAATTATTGCATAATACTTTCATGTTTTGGGCTATTTCAATTTCTTATGATGATAAAGTATGTTTACGGCTGTTTAAATAAAAATAAATGAAAATAAAGATTAATTAGAACTAAATGACTTTTTTTGGACTAAATCTATGAATGATCCCATGATGAAACCTCTATAAGAAGGGATCCCTGGCAAAAATCTCCAGAAGCTACAGTATATTCAGAACAGCGCTGCTAGGATCCTGATGAGGGTGCGCAAATACGACCATATCACCCCCATTCTCAAATCACTCCACTGGCTTCCTGTCTCGCTCAGGATTGACCCCCAGTCTGTGGAATGCTCTCCCAGACCACTTGCGGATCCCACAGACTGTAGATGCTTTTAAACCTGGTCTTAAAACCCACCTTTTGATTGATTTGTTACTTCTTAATTTTTCAGTTTTATTTATATTTTTTGATTGTTTTAAATCTGTAGCACTTTGAGATTATGTTTAATATAAAGTGCGTTACAAATAAAATGTATTATTATTATTTTTATAAGAAGCCTTTAAGATTCTATACAGAAGTGTTTCTTCTGAGAGAGGTCTTTGTTCTAAAATACCTTCTTTTAGCCAAATTGCTCATGGAGAAGTCGACGATATTATGCATTAAGCTTATTGTAAAAAGAAGTGAATTGTCGATTATAAATGGAAACAATGTATCATGGTTTACACAAAAATATGAAGCAGCACAACTTTGATAACATTGATAATAATAAGAAAGGATTCCCGAGCAGTAAATTAGAATGATTTCTGAAAAATGACTGGAGTAATAATGCTGAAAATTCAGCTTTGATCACAGCAACACACATTCACATAGAAAACAGCTATTTGAAATTGTAATAATATTTCACCATATTTCCATTTTCACTGCATTTTTGATGAAAATCAGGGGTGTGTTCACACTAGAGCTGAACGATTTTGGAAAAAAATGTAATTGCGAATTATTTTTTTTTAACCAATATTGCGATTTAATATGCGATTATTTTTTTAACTCTTTATCTTCTGTATTATTCAACAATTCATCATTGTATAGTAATGGTGGAAATATTTAATTGGTACCTCACGATCCTATTCCAAAACAATTCTTGAACTTTTTCCTTATTAATTATTAATATTAATCTTATTAATTTATTAAAAACTTAAAATGTTTTTTTATAATGCTATATGTAACAATTGCATGTTAATAATTTTAAATATATAAACTAATATAGCTGCAAAACATAAGCTCGTAAATCATAAAGAGGAACAAAGAAACATATTACAAGCAATGAACAAAGAGTGCTTTCAGTATTTAAGAGTGTCTGAACTGTGAGTGATTTTTCTCTTTCTCAGCTTTACTGTTGTTTGATTATTAATGATGACATCATCATAGACAGCGGGAGACCTGCATTCACACTAATGCATGGGCGTCGGAACCATTGTATCTGACAAGACCCACCCACTCTTTACGATCAATGATATTGGACCCACTCACTTTTATCGTCTCTAACATTCAGCACGTCTGTTTACCTACCCCTAATCCATAAACACTTATAATTAAACACGTTAGACGCTTTATTTCCACTTTTCTAATATTTTCTTGATTTTTATTGAAAATAAATGCCTTTCTGATCTGATGTGATGAGAAAAGGGAGAAGATTGAGCTCGGTGAAAGGCGGACTCGAACCGCGGGTCGATTTGTGTCAAAACTTGATGCCGTGCATCTTACCCCTACACTACTGCCGCTTTCAATGATATGGCGATTTCCGTAATTTTGTCTTCCAAACTATACGCTTAGCAAGTAAAGCGGTATATTTGTAAAAATTCTGAGAACCCACCCACATTTTTTTTGCTTCCGACGCTCATGCACTAATGCACAGATCTCTTTGCCTTGTCTGTTTAATTCATTAAGCCATTACTGATGGTGTTTACATTAATGTTGCGTCATAAAAGCATTTTGAGACGCACACAGACGCGTGCTCGCGAGCACTCTTCACAAAGCGCCGCGTGAGCATTTGAAATGGAAAGCCTTCTGTCAGTGAGTTTCTTATTTTTAATATACAAGCACACTGCATTCCTAACGACATGAATGATGCCTTCGTTGAGCATTTGTAAGGAAAATACCGGCGGGCGAGAACACACACTGTAAGCGTGACATCAAGCAAAGTTTCTCACAGCGCATATCCTGTGCAAAGAAGCCTGCGAATGTCATTGCAATTTGCGCCGTCAACCTTTCGGAACATTATGAAATATAATTTTATGGTTCGTGTGTGATGGTGGGTGTGAGTGAGAGAGAGAGAGAGAGAGAGAGAGAGAGAGAGAGAGAGAGAGAGAGAGATAATGGAAGCAATCAGAATACGGGTGTTTCTAAAACACACGCAGCGCCACCGCGCACCTGCAGTTAAAATCTAAGCTCAGAATCGATCCAGAATCATTGGAGAGATGATAGTAGCCTATAATATGAACAACACAATATTAGATAGATCAAACACAAACAGTTTTTTCCCTTTTAGGCCAGGCATATGATATGTGTAACGTGCCAATGTGTAACGTTGCTTCTTCTTCTGCCGACTTTACTCTCGCGTGTCACGTGACCAGACTGTAATCGCAGCCTTTGCGGTTAGGAAATCGTGTTTTATCATATCACGATATTATCGCAAATGCAATTAATCGTTCAGCCCTAGTTCACACTTGATGTCTTTTTTGAAGCTGCCAGAGTCTGTTCTATGGAGTAAACAGTGTTTTTTAAACGCCAACACAGATGTCTTTTTCTGTCTTGCTACTCCCTGGAAAACATTAGTGCATCAGTTGGAACTGCAGACACCTGGCTTTGAAAATGGATGTGTAATGGAAGTTAAGCGATTATAATTGCTTGTGATTTCAGGATTATTGAGCCTTTTACATTACATGCCATATTATGATTGTGTTTATGTATTTTGTGTGGGTTCAGCTGTCTAAGTGCTCTATTGCCTGTGGCTGAAGGTCATGCAAAACAGGCCCTGCAAGACCTCCAGGATGCACTAAAAGAGACGGAGCATTTATTCAATGTAAGAATGAAATATGATATTTTGATGCATTGTGCAACTTGAGGAGAAACTGCACAGTCAAACTTGATCTTAGTTTTGTGCATGTTTTTCCCTGCTGTCAAAAAACCCATCCGGCTTATCAGTCAGTATCCTAATGTCCAATCATCCTCTTTTCCAGAACTCTGACGCACGCTTGTACACTCCAAATATTGACCGAATCAATGTAAGTTCACTTGTATAACTAAAACGTCTCGGTTACGTATGTAATCCTCGTTCCCTGAGGGAGGGAACGGAGACGTACGTCACAACTGACCGACTGAAAGGAAACTAGTTGTTCAAATGAAGAATTCATTGTGAAGTAACACTAACATGTGACATTAACTTCACTCTCTGTTTGACTGCAGGCTTGCACATTTAAGTTTTTTGACTGTTTTCTGATGGAGATGACCGTTCTCTTGCATGACGAAGACCCAACAAATGATAACAATGTCAAGATAAAGACAACTTTAGATGTATATAAAACTGTAAGTCAAAGCAATAACCACAATGTGTGTGTTGGGATTGAGCATAATTCAGAATTTGCAAAAAGTTTTTTTCTGTATAAATGACCCATAAACATGCCTATACAACATATGGAGTATTTCCAGGAACATTCGATTCGATTAAATCGACCTTTGAAACAGCACTACAAGAATTTGCATTTAAAAGGACAGTTCACCCAAAAATGAAAGTCAGCCCATGATTTACTCACCCTCATGCCATATAGGTGCATATGACTTTCTTCTTTCAAACAAGCACAATCAGAGTTATATTCAATAATATCCTGGCTAATACATCGGGTCTGAGGTCACACGCTTCCGCCGGAACTCGACTGTCTTTATTAACCCCCCCGAGGCCGTGTGAATTATTTCTATGACGGATGGATTAACTTTTTTGGGCTTCAAAATCTCATTGACCATTCACTGCCATCAGGGCCGTCGCTAGTGGGGTGAAAAGTGGTGACAATTATAGGGCCCCCCACTAAATTCAGTAGTTATGCTATGTATTCCTCTACTCTTGTGAATCATTATAATATATACATTTGTATGCCTGATAGTTCAATGAAAACCCACAAAAACATGCAATTTAGTTAAAGAAGTTTTCCAAATCTCCTCTCTCCCCCCTCCCTAAAAATGGTTTAGTCTGATGGTTATGAATTATTTCAGCTCAGTCAGCAGCATCGAGACCCAATAAAACCGCGAGTCCCACCCCAGCTAGTGAACAGAACCAATCACAGTTGAGGCTGCTCCAAGAACAGTAGTTGAACTTGAGGAAAAGTTACAGTGGAAGCGAGACTGTCTAAAAATGTCAGGGGGGGAAATCTGGTACCAGTAACATCATGAAAAGGGAAGGGAGGCCAGGAAAAATCGCTTTAAGTCTATCAAAACGTTCTTTAACAAGACAAGTCGATGTGATGATGGAAAGCCATGCCCCGATATTTTTGCTGTCGATTTACTTTCCTGGGAATAGGACGGTACTGTCACATCTCTGTGTACCGGCGCGGCGCGCACAGCCTGAACGGTTACGCGCTCATAAGGAAGAGTAACCCTTGACCCTTGCGTATTGATGAACGCAGAAGCGCAGAGGATAGAGAAAAACAAAACGTAGCATCAGGGTTACTCTTTTATTGCAAGTCGACTCGCGTACTGCTGACCGCCGGAAGCTAGTTATTTTAGTCTATAAAGTTTTAAATATGGATATTTTTCTTACACAAACGCATCAATTTGCTTCAGAAGGCCTTTATTAACCCCCCCAGCACCGCACGGAGCAGTTATATGACGGATAGATGCACTTTTATGGACTTCATAAACAAGGCAACAATTCACTGCCATTATAAAGCTTGGATTAGCCAGGACATTTTTAATATAACTCTGATTGTGTTCGTCTGAAAGAAGAATGTCATATACACCTAGGATGACTTGAGGGAGAGTAAATCATGGGCTAATTTTCATTTTTGGGTGAACTAACCCTTTAATGTTTGTCCCATAACTTGTACTAATCAAATTCATGATGTGCTGAATTTCTAAATGAATCGTCCTGTCATTCCAATGAAAAATTCTTCAGTTCTGACTGATGTGCGTCCCTGTTATGTATGACAATAAATGATGCTTATGTCGTAACGAGTTTGTGTTTGCACTGCTTGTAGAAAACGTGTAGAAGAACAGAATATTACTGTGAACGACAAGAACTCGCCAACCCCATGGTTTTCTTCGAGAGGATGAAGACATTTCTCCAGAAACAGATGTCACTTTGCAATAACCCCCAGAATGTAACATGTGATTAGAATCATACTTTATCTCGTTGATTGCATGTACAATAAGCTAATTAAATTATGTCTTTTTTATTACTATTTATATAACTTCACTCCGAAAGTGTCACTTTGTTAATACTGTAAGAATATATTTTTTAACAAAGGGTTTTGTGAATGTCTTCTAAATGTACAGAATTAAAGGTGAAATATAAAAAATTGTAATATATATTAAAATAGCTTTTATATTCCATGTATTGCTACATTAAAGCATGTTTTATTAACATAAATAGATGTCTGTTGATATGTTGGTTTCAATATTTATGTATTTGCTCTCACTCTAAAAAATGTTGGGTTAAAAACAACCCAAGTTGGGTTGAAAATGGGCAAACCCAGCGATTGGGTTGTTTTAAGAGTGCGGAAGTGGCTTAAAGTCTTAATGAAATTCGATCAAAATCGATCTTATTTACTTTGTTAGCCCACATTACAGGTCTTGGGGTGAACAACTAATCCGTGCAAGTTAATACACATAAAAAAATTGTTTGTCGTGGTAATCTTTAATCAAAATCTGAAAAGTAACTTCCGGTCTTGAATGGCGTTCCCTTTCCGATGACGACTGTGCGACGGCTTGGGTTTGAATATCCTTAACCACTCCCCTCCAACCGTTAGTCTGCTATGAGCGAGAGATGGAGAGGAGGAGCGCTGAAGTGAAACCCTGCTCTCTTTTCAATATTCCGTTTCGCTTGGAAATACGTCACAGCACTGACATAAAATCAGTTGCAATTTCCGGTTCACTGGGACTTTAAAAGGGTGATTTGTTTTATTAATTTTTTTATCGAAGAAAAACCACTGACCTGATGAAACCTAAGGGCCGATATCATTAGTTTTAACTTTGAGGAGGAAAGAGCTTCCATTGTTTTGCTTCTCCAAGGAGGAACTTCCTGTGGAAGTCTTCTGTGAGCTCAACTATTTGATCATGTCACAATGACTATGCGATACAAGTCGGGAAGTTGAAAATAAGGATTGAATGATTTGAGCATTCGTTCTTTAGCTGCATGTGATCCGGCCCGTCGTGGACTCGGTTTCTGATGAGGACTGTCAGTCAAGAAGTTACAAACGCCTGTGATTATGAATGAACAGGCTCTGGTATAGGACACATGAATACCAGTACTTTTGGAGGGAATACAAATTATTATTCATAACATTTGTAATACAACACATCCAGTAAGAGGGGCGGATACTGTGTAGTAACAGCGCTCAAATCGTAAACCGTTTCCAAACTACACTTACTTACACAATTTTGCTCAAGATGTTAAAGGTGCCCTGCCATACGCATTTCATTACTTTTGTGGTAATGTCTGAAGCTCTACCATGGACTCTGTAACATTTTGTGTGGAAAAAAATGCCTTGGTTCCCTTGTTTCAAGCCATTCTGGCGTGGTATAGAAAGCCTGCAGGAAGACTCAGCTCGATTTGTGCTAGTTCTCATTAATATTCAACGAGCTAAGCTGCTTGACTCTGATTGGCTAACAGCTAGCCAATGAGAGCCTGGCTATCAGCATCCTTTACCCATAGACTGTAAAAAAAATGGATGTAGTGTCCGTGACGTCACCCATAGGATTCTGAAGAGCAGTTTTGAAGCGTAAAGTAGGGTCCAGCTGGCCGTTGCCATCGCGAGTTACTCCCGGATAACAGAAAATGGGCAAAGAGGCGGGACGTGGGCGGAGCTGAGGTGATGCGATGACTAAAGCAAGGAACACACCAAGCCGACCAACTAGTAGCGACGAAAGCAGACTGCAGAGTTGGCTCGACATCCGACGGCCAAGTAGCACGTCCGTTCTCAGGCACGTAGCCAGCCTAGTGAAATGGGGGGTTCTTTTTTCCAAAAAGTGGATCTTTTTCACATCATATTTACTACAATGTTGTAAAATTACTAACCAAGATCATGTACCACCCTTTTCAGTCCAAACGAACACAGTTATTTGGCATGGATAATTAAAACTTCCCCACAAAGTTTAAATCACAAATTCATGTGACAGAACTAGAAGCTAACGTGTGTTTCATGTCGTGAAACATGGAGTTTTGAAGAAGTCACTAAATTTACATTTGTAAGATCAGTATAATTGGACGGGAAACAAAGGTGCTGTAATTATTTGGCCTATAGCCTACTTTGCTGCACACACACACACACACACACACACACACACACACACACACACACACACACACACACACACACACACACACACACACACACACACACACACACACACACACACACACACACACACACACACACACACACACCCTAGGTAGTTAGGGGGGTTGGGGGGCATGCTCCCCCGAGAAAATTTTGATTTCTCTGATCTACATATGTGCGTTTTAAAACATTTGAAGGCCAAAAAAAAGATGAGAATAGCTTTAAAACTAAGTCAGTGGGCAGTAAATTATTTTTCAATTCCTGCTCTCTCCTCATCTCCATCACTTTTTCTTTTTCTCTCATTCTCCTCATCTTGTCCTCTCTTCCCCTCATAAAGCAGTCAACAAAACATAGGGTCAATTTATATTTAGAATATATATATAAAAAAAGATTCACAGTATGTACACATTCCTTATTAATCGTATGCATTATATGAAGAAAACAGATTCATTAATGTTTCTTGTCATTACATTAAATCACGTAAATTATATACGTATTTATATACCCATTTCATTTTAAATTAAAAATGGCAAAATTAGACAAAGGTTTATTCATTTGCCTGATTATTTTTATCAATAGTTTAACATTTCATTCCTAAAACAGCTGCCAAATATGAAAGGTTTAGTTTAGCTACTTGCATCTTATCGCACACTTTATGGCCGTTTACTGAAGCGTCGCGCTGGAATTAGCGCTCAGCGCCGTCAGTGAACATAAAGCCCGCTTACTTTGTTTTGGTTGGTCCTCTTAAATATTTTTACGTTGATGAGCCATGACAGACCGCAGGCAGCTCAGATGAGAAGATCTTGATGCTGTGCAATATCTGCTGCATTAAAGTAATACTATAGGCAATTATTTCACAACATTTATAGCCTACACATCGGAAAAATAGAGGTCCGGATTCGAATTAATGGCCGTCATTACTTAAAATAACACCTGTTTATTGCAAAAAACGGACTTCCAATTCTGGACCTTTGACAGTTAGGGGTGGTTTGTTCGAACCTGGAGCACGTTCAAGTTCAATCCGTTGCACAACGTTTTGCTACGGTTTCCGGGTGGAACGGTATGTTACGGTGTGCAACGGGGGCTGCGTCTGAAAACCCAGGCAGCTGACTCATTGCCTCGCCGTCTTATCAGCGTTTGTGCATGAAGGCATCTCACGAAACTGATTTCGGACAGACTTCTGAGGCAGTTTAACAGTTTAATGATCTACAGCAGAATAGAGAGATCTTTGGTGAGAACTAAACAAATATTTAATCACTACAGTAGTAATTTCTCACTAGAAAATGTTGGTAAAAAACTTACATTTACACACTTAACTGACCAGCAAACGCAACTTTCGGACGCCATCTTTTTTTCCAGCTCAACTGTCACAGAATGGAATGCACAGGATTGTGGGATATCAAAGGCAGCGAAGGATACATAAGCCGCGTTTCCACCGAAATTACCCGGAACAATTTGTACCAGGAACTCCCCCCCCCCCCCAGATCTGCTGCTGTCTGCGTTTCCACTGCGGTCTAAAATACCGTGAAGATTAGGCAAATTAGTCCAGAGACGTAGGACTGTGCGCGACTGCTCCTCCCAGTCAGCAACGGACATTCATCATTTTTGCGCGATACTGTCTGCAACAAAAACAAGTATGGAGGAGTTTCAAGCAGCGCTGCTTTTGCTGGTTATCTATTGTTTACTAAATATGTAATTAACAAAACGGCGTAAAAGAGACAAGCTCTGACACTAAAGCATATTCTGAAAGCTCGTAAAGCTAGATTTAAAATAAGACAACGTATGTTATTATCAGCTATTACGGACATTGACCGTGAGATGGCGGAGACGAACGCGCACCATCGGACAGAAAGAGCAAGACTTTTTTAAATTTACCATTTACTGAATGCAGAACAAACCTCGCAAAAGACTTTTAAAAATGCTGAGCTCAACCAATCAGCATGTTCAGCTCCCAAGTCCCACCCCCGAAAATTCCGGAACTTTGAAAAAGTACCACCTCGGGAGCAGGAAATATTTACCCGGAACTTCATTTAGACCCCGGTTCCTGCGGTCGAAACACACCGAGTACCAGCCCAAAGTTCCTAGTTCCTGGGGAAAGTTCCTGCGGTGGAAACGCGGCTATAGATGCTGCCTTCAAAACTCGATCAGATGAAGGGATCTCAGGAGACATTCGGACATGCCTTGGTGCCTTCCTGCCTTGAAATGTGTCCTCTGGCAGCGTTTTCCAGGTTTCGGATGCAGAGAAGCCGGGATTTGAGGTGCGTTTTCTCTCGTTTGGTGGGTGTGTCAAATATGTCAGCCCAAACAGCAGCAACATGTATATAAACCACACGGTGTTAAAGAGATTGCTCACACAATGGGTCCAAGTGAAGTTGTTTACAAATGTGTCTGCTGCAGCTCGGTATACACAACAATTGAAGATATTAGAAGACGTGTTTGTCTTAAGAGTTTTATAGTAAAACTATAGCATATCAACATTTTTAGCTTCATTGCAAGGCAAGTTTATTTGTATACCAAATTCCATACACAATGGTAATTAAGTAGCCTGGATGCCAGCCGAACTTAGCCCCACCCACAACATTTTAACTCGGGCAGTTCGGTCTGGACTTGATCCGTAGAGAAGTAATTATGCCCGAACAGAAGCTGTTCGGACCAATGAAATTGTCAGGGCGGGCTTTAGACGATGATGGACAGATGATAAACAGTGACGTAATCATCCACGTCATCAAAGGCGCTTGGGTTGAATTTGTTCTAATCCTAAACGGAGAACTTGTTCGAATGCATTCACCTTCACTATTTCTCTCAGAAATGATGATCGTGTTGGTAAGTACTCTGTGTATCCTTAAATTCTTTTTTTACAACACCGGCAAAGATCGTTTACACTCATCTTTTTCTTCTTACATAACTTATTCCAGCGTGCGTGCAGACAGGGTTGCCAAGTTTTTACAACAAAACCCGCCCAATTCCCGATTGCTACTCAAAACTAGCCAAAAACAAGCCCAATAGCTTTCTGGGGGGGTTCTCCGGAAAAAAAGGACTTGGCAATACAGTGCAGTTGAGTTCTGTTGACATTTGACAACTAACGTTATGCGTCGCTCCGTTGCTCTGATTGGTTGTAGGTCTATCCAATTGAGGTCTTTCCTGGTTCGGTTGAAACACGCCCCATAATCACAGCCCAACGGAGCAGTATCAGACTCAAATTCTGACTAAAATTGAGTATGACGACGTCAGGCTAGTAATTAAGTGCTTAGTCATAAAAATGAAAGAAAATAAAATGTATTAAAAAAGTAAGAACTAGAAATAAATGATTTAAATTAGAATTGATTACCAGGAGATACAAAGTGAATTAAATGGGATGGGGATGTTCTCTTTTATTCTGGACGGCGAGGGCAGTGACTGTAACATCGAGCGTATTTTGCAGTAATAAACACGTATTTATATCGATTTCATCAGGCTCAGAAAATTCCTCAAAAAGAACACAAAGAATGGCCTTCTCAGCTGCCATAGTTGCAACTCCTGCGTCATCAGAACAGGGTGTTCAACGCACCACCGTTTCCGTTTAGAAAACGTTTTGTCGGGGCTGAACGCACCCCGGCTTTTGTAATCGGCCCCATTTCTCCGCTTATTTCTTTTCAGTGGCTAGAGCTGACAGAGGAGGTAGCAGTTCATTTCCACATTCATGACATAACACAAACACATATGGATATATTCAAACATATTTTAAAAAATACATTTAAAACGGTTTTGTGTGGCAGGGCGCCTTTAAGACCTGTTTTCGTAATATATATGGATGAATTTAGAATTAGCCAATTGTTTTTTAATTGTTTCAACATAAATCGAATTGAATTTAGAAGAAAAATGTAGCTGTGATATTCAAAGAAAGTACACTGTAAGAAAAAGACTTCCCAGACAGTCCCGGCGTCAGCACACACGGCTTGGGTAGGCTTTTATAATTCTCACGGGATTACGGATGAAATCACACCATCAAAGCCTCTCCAAATCTAATGTTAGCTTCACTTCCTATCTCCTGAGATCCCTTCATCTGATCAAGTTTTTTTTTACATGTATCCTCAATTGCCCGTGCTTTCAGTTTCCATTCTGTGAAAGTTGAGCTAAAAAAAACTTAAGATGGTGTCTGAACGTTGCGGTTGCTGGTCAGTTAGTGTGTAAATGTACATTTTTGACCAATGTTTTCCACTTCTGATGTTCATTTCTAGCGAGAAATTACTATTTTAGTGATTAAATATTCGCTTAGTTTTCACCAAAGTTAGATCATTAAACTGCTCCGAAATCAGGTTTGTGAGGGACCCTTTGTGCACAAACTGTTGAATATTAAAATGGTTTAATATTTAAGAAGTTGATTATGTACTTATCAATAGCTATGTTTCCATCCAAAGTTGTGAATGTAACTTATGCACAAAATTGCAATATCATATAAAACATCTGCAAATAAAACACTGTTTCCATCCAGTGAGTCGAAGAGAACGTAATCATCACTTCCTGATAAACTACAGAAACACAGGAGAAGCCACCATTTATAATCATTTTCATATATAATAAATGATTTGCGTCTCAATAAAGGTGTGGTCTTGCTTTCAGAGGCAGATGCTGCTGTCGTGTGTAAGACAGTTCTAGGAGGGAAATATACCGAGCATCTTTGACAACACACTTCTGAATGACCAAAACACAATTCAGATGCTTCGCAAACAAGATTTTCCCGCTGGTTAGTACAGTTATGCTGTTACATCGCCAAAGTCACTTTTTAAATTTTTTATATGCACATTGAGGAATTTATTTGGTAAATGCATTTCCTTCGTAGTTTATGCGCATGGAACATTTATCCGACTCAAATGAGCGCATATGTTTTTTTTACGCATTTGACCTTATGTGCATCTTGGTGTTTCCATTCAGCATTTTTTGATGCGATATTCCAAAATGCGCATAAAAAAAGGTAGATGGAAACATAGTTAATTTCGTTGCGAGTGCAGTGCGCTTTGAGGGAGAACCCGCCCACACACTCTTCTAATTGGCTATTGATTTTGTTGTGTCTGGTGTGGACAGTCAAATTGCGTTTAGCTGAAATCTTACCACATCGTGCCTGGTTATGACACGCCGTTCGCTATGTGAACACTAGCAAAAGATCAACGGCATTATGGCAAGCCGTTTTGACTTTTATTCATTCCCAGGATATTAATAATTTCACTAGTTAAAATGCTCATTCTTGATATCAGGAATTACGTTTCCATTTGTAAAAATGGCCTTCTTAGCTCCCATAGTTGCAACTCCTGCATCATCAGAACAGGGTGTTCAACGCACCACCGTTACCGTTTTAGATATCTGAAATTACTCTGCTATAGCCTAGGAATCTAGACACACCCTAGCGGCAGCAAATGTAATTTGCAGTCAGGGTCGTCTAGCAACTCTCCTTTGGCTTGCGAGCTGGAAAAACCAAACTCTGGTCAGGCCAATCACATCGTGTGTAGAGTCGGTGGGCAGGCTTAACATAACGACGGCAGAGTTGCGGCGGTTCCGCGTGCTACTTGTAAACAAAGAAGCTGGCGAACAGCGGTCTTTCCAATCGGCTTTGGCCGCGACTCTGGAAGACTTGGAGTTGAGCTTTTCTTTGAGAAAAGAACAAAGAACGGCACTGAAGTCATTCTTAAGAAAGGAGGATGTGTTCAGAGTTTTGCCGACCGGATACGGCAAAAGTTTAACCTATCAGCTCCGCTTCACCTTCTTTGTTGCTCTCTGGTTGGTTGTAGCGCTATCCTATTGCGTGCAGAGGGAATTTGAAAGACAACTGTTTATCCCGCCCCTCGGATTGAGCCCTGCCAATGGTGAGTTCCCAGACCCAACATCTTGATGTGGGTCAGGCTTTTCAGGCTAACTATTGATATCAGAAATAACAAATATAACATGATGAAATACATTTACAGATATCAGGAATTAACATTAGTGAAAATTGAGTTTTTTATTTTTTTATTTTTTACTAGTAACCACTTAATTATTATCAAAATGATCATTTTTACTAGTAAGAATTGTATTTCTGATATCAATAACTGAATTTGAATGGCAGTGACATTTAACTAGTGAAAATACATTTACAGATATCAAGAATTATAGTTTTTACTAGTTGAAATTTGAATTCTTGATAGCAAGAATTCGTAGGTTATTTCTGCGAGTGATGACGTCCATGTTAATCTTAAGAATACACATTTTTGCTATCAAAAATGGCCATTGTTACTATAAATCTAATTCCTGATATCATGAATGAGCATTAACTGGTGAAAATTGAATTGTTGATATCAATAATTCCTATCCTGGGAATGATAAAAAGTCAAAATGGCTTGCCATATACGGCACATGAATCAGCTGACTTCAAAGCGAACTGATTGGCACAAGTTCAGCGGTTTACCTGATGGACTGTCATGTGCTTTCTTGGTTGTTGGCACGCCGCTGATGCGACTGACGTGACTCGTTCCAGAGAGACGCTCTATTCTGACCAAAGACAAACATGAATGTGATCAGGCAAGAATAATCAGATATATAAGGTTCATATAACCATATAAGGTTCATATTCACATCACATTTCTCCCAAAGCATTTTGTTTGGCTTCAAGGATCAGTAATTATGAATCTGGTCCATCTGTACAATTGTGCAAATAAAAGCATTAAGTACATAAATTAAGTGCAAAATTAAAGAAATATGTCCAAGCATCATAATAAAAAAACACACATGACAGTGAAATGGCTTTATATACCAAAACAAATATAAAAACATACATGTTTTCAGAAATACCTCAATGACAAAACAATAACAACAGAGGATGTCTGGTCTCGAGCCACATCTGTACAGACATGATGAATGTGAAGGGGTGCAAAACTGCTACTAGGCATTCAAAGCTACATATTCAGACAGCCAACTCTCGCTTTTCAGCTTCAATAGAAAACACATTTGTACACATTTGACATGTAAAAAAAAGAGAAAGAAGTATATTTACTATAGTTTACATTTAATATTTTTAAATAATTTTTAAATAATGCACCGCATTGTTTCTTGAAACCATAAAATAATAGTATGTCCTTTTCAGTAGACTTTCTGTTTGAATATATTATGCATATTTAAAACATGAAAACGTAAAAAAAGCTACTTTTCTGCTCCTCATTGGTTGTAATGTTCATGTACACACACACACACACAATTTAAAATTTAAATAAAAAGAAATCGGTCCGGTTTCACAGACAGGGCTAAGATTAAGAGAGGATTAGGCCTTAGTTCAATTAGGACACTTGCCCTTGGTTTCATTAGCTATGTTTCCATCCACCTATTTTTATGCGTATTTTGGGATATCGCATCAAAAAATGCTGAATGGAAACGCCAAGATGCGCATAAATTCTAAAAATGCACATAAAAACGTATGTGCTCGTTTGAGTCAGATACATTTTCTATCCGATACGAAAACATGCGCATAAACTACGATGGAAATGCATCCTCGATGTGCATAAAAACCCAAAAAACATCATGTGACTTTCGCAATGTTTATTATATATGAAAATGATTATAAATGGTGGCTTCTCCTGTGTATCTGTAGTTTATCAGGAAGTGATGATTATGTTCTCTTCGACTCACTGGATGGAAACAGTGTTTTATTCGCAAATGTTTTATGCGATATTGCAATTTTGCGCATAAGTTACATTCACAACTTTGGATGGAAACATAGCTACTGACAAGGCTTAAAGGGACAGTTCACCCAAAAAATGTAAATTAGCCCATGATTTACTCACCCTGAAGCCATCCTAATGTATATGACATTCTTCTTTCAGTTATATTCTTTTTAGTTATATTTAACAATCTCCTGTTAAACAATGTCCTTGTTTAACAATGGCATCCCAAAATGTGCAAAAAAAAGCATCCATCCATTATAACAGTGCTCCACATGGCTCCGGGGGGTTAATAAAGGCCTTCTGAAGAGAATCGATGAGTTTTTGTAAGAAAAATATCCATATTTAACACGTTATTAAAGTAAAATATCTAGCTTGCGTCAGACCGCCTTCCGTATTCAACTTGCGCAGAAAGTGTAACGCCTCTCGCAAAACGCTTACGTTGCGTCCTCGTCGCCCCAGTTACACTTTTTCCGTAAGTTGAATACGGAAGCTAGGTATTTAACTTTTTTGATTCTCTTCAGAAGGCCTTTATTAACCCTCCGGAGCCGTGTGGAGCACTTTTATAATGGATGGATGCACTTTTTTGGGATTCCATTTTGGGCTGCCATTATTAAGCTTGGAACAGCCGGAATATTTATTAATATAACTCAGATTGTGTTCATCTGGAAGAAGAATGTCATATACACCTAGGATGCCGCGAGGGAGAGTAAATCATGGGAAAATTTACATTTTTTGTGAACTGTCCCTTTAAGCTCGTCTCAGACTAAAAGGCATGTTTGAGCTGTTTTAACTGAAAGCATTTCTTAAAATATGTCAGTGTCATTGTTTTGTCTGAAGATGCACACCAGTAATGTTTTTATCTAAGGCATGTTTATAATAGCTACGTGAACTAAGGCCTAATCTAAAGGCTTAATCTAAACCCTGTCTGTGAAACCAGGCCATAGTAGCTTTTATAAAAACATTACTGGTGTGCATCTTCAGACAAAACAATGACAATGACATATTTTAAGAAATGCTTTCAGTTAAAACAGCTCAAACATGCATTTTAGTCTGAGACTAGGGCTCGAGTCTTGTCTGTGAATCCGGGCAATGAAGAATTTGGTCATTAAAGCAATAATAAATAAATAATTTTTTTATTCATTTTGTATCATTGTTTTGTTTGACTCCTTTTTTTACATTTTAAATCCAAGATGTCCACGTGGCCGTTTGAACCCCAATGATCTATCGATAATAACAGAGGTGTTTC
Source organism: Romanogobio albipinnatus (assembly GCA_023566225.1). NCBI lineage: Eukaryota > Metazoa > Chordata > Actinopteri > Cypriniformes > Gobionidae > Romanogobio > Romanogobio albipinnatus. The sequence goes on along the minus strand of CM042241.1, from coordinate 63,685,783 downwards.
ACGAGTCCACCTTCCCATACGTCCCTTCAGGTGGCCGGTAGTATTTGGGAAAGGCCATCAGCTGGAGCATGTTGAAAGCATATTTTCGGCACTTTATATTCTTTTGCACATTCTCAATCCGGCAGCCTTCTCTGATGAGGGGAAGACGAAGAAAGAAAGAAAAGGGATGATGATGAGGAGGAGGACGATGAAATCATAAAATATCCAAAACAACAGTGCAAAGGCCTCAAGTGTTTCTACACACCAGCTAATATGCTAAGCATGAGGAAACATTTTGATTTTACAGAACAAACGACACGTCAATTCTGAAAGCATTATGCAAGAGATCTGTGATGTTCATGGTCCATGCAGAGCAAAATCAAATATATCCTCACTTCCTTCTGACGGAAAAACATGCATATGCTAAAATGCTTAGCATCTGAGAACAATAAAAAAAACTTCTTGGTTTTGGTGTTATTTCAAAGGAATAATTCACCCAGAATGAACATTCAGGCATCATTTACTCGCCCTCATGCCTTTCCAAACCTGTATGAGAGACGTCATGCTTCAGCAAAAAAAATAACATGAGGGTGGAACACAATACATATGACTGACTCAAAGTGAAAGTACTACAACTTGTTAGTTGTTAGAATTGGTAAAACATCAAATAGCCGTAAGCGTACAGTAGCCACTCCTGTACGAAAGTCAGAAAACACAGAGTTATTGGTGAGGACAGAGAGAACCACTCAAGGAAGTTAGACGCAGCTCGGTTATGGCATAATCAGCAGTTTATTGGTATTTTGCAAGCAAAAAAACAAGACTTAAAATGAGCCACACCACCAGCAGGTGGGAGCTGACGAGCAGAAGGGCGATTGGATAGAAGTGGCGGGACGCCGGCTTGTTAATAGATATTGAGCCCGCTTCAGGGTCGTCCCATTGGGCAACCTCTCCCTGGGCCAAGCGACCGCTGAGCGTTCCCAGACGAAACAAGAGAGAGAGAGAGAGAGAAGCAAACACATCCAACAAGAAGTTAGTTCAAGAGGTCAGTTTGGACACACACAAACAAAATCAAGAAAAGGTGAAATGGGTTAGTGCGACAATCAAGACACGCAAACACACATTATACCAGAGGCGGGATGAAAATATTCTCATTAATGGTTCTTGAATGTTTGTATCTATCAGTTATGTGATCACTGATCTGACTTCATCTCTCTAAACCCCCCCTTTCCACGAGTCTACTCTGCTCTGATTGGTCAGATGGCCCTCTATTCTGTTCTATTTTATTCTATTCTTTTAATTTTGACAATTTTATGATTGGTTGCAAACTGCGAACACAATTTTTTTATCACAGAATATGGCAGAGAATATATTTGATAGTTTCTATAATGTAATAAAGGCTGTCAATTAGCTCTGCATTATTCATATACTTTATTGTTATGAGAAATACCAAAAGATGGCTTGAAAAACCCACATAAACCATATAAATCGGTCAAAATGTTTGTACTTTTTATTCAGCTACACCACAGGCTGGATGCCTTTGGGATTCTATGAGACTATGAATGAAATGTATATAAGAGTTTAGCGCTCCATAATGTATAGAACAACAGGTCATCCATAGTCAAGTCAAGTCAACCTTATTTATATAGCGCTTTTAACAATGCAGATTGTTTCAAAGCAGCTTTACAGTGTTAAACAGGAAAATAATGCAACATCATTTTATTAAGCCGTATAGCCATTCTGGAGAAAACGGTGATGTCATCAGTTCATTTCAATTATCATACAGTGACAGTGTGGGCTTTAGATCAGTAATTAGATCAGTAATTTAGTTTAATAATTAGATTTATTTGGATATTTAGTTTGAAAAATTTAGAAAAATGTAGTGTCCCCAACTGAGCACGCCAAGCCAGAGGCAACAGTGGCAAGGAAACCAAAACCCCATCAGGTGACCTAATGGAGAAAAATAAACCTTGGGAGAAACCAGGCTCAGTCAGGGTGCCAGTTCTCCTCTGGCCAGGAGATAAGACTATTTTGTCTCTTTGAATATAAATCTACATTTATTCACATTGACCCATGAAAACCACTACGCGAACACTCTTTCCCCCCCCAAAAAAGTGTGGAGGATGAATTTATGTTTTATTTAATTTAAGTGTGGAGGACACGTCCCTCATGTCCCCTGCATATTCTACGCCCATGCAGTAATGATGTTGTTGGCTTTACCAAATCAATTTCAGCCCGAGTCCTCATCCTTTGGAAGTGCATGCAAAGTGGATTTGGCAGCGCAGATAAAAGGGCCTTCTTAACTTGTTTAAAGCACAAACTAAACTCATAAAAGTGCATGCAAAGTGGATTTGGCAGCGCAGATAAAAGGGCCTTCTTAACTTGTTTAAAGCACAAACGAAAACAGTCTCAACTCCATCTTCAGTGTTTGAGGGCCAAAGCAGATGTCATTCGAGCAATGAAGACCACATGCAAGACTGTAACAAACCTACATTCGATTCTTTCTTTTAGGTGACAATAACATTGTCGTGCACTTTGATCTTTAATACTTTGCAGACCTTTAAAGGGGTCATGAACTGGCTTTTAAAAAAAAATTATACTGTTGTCTGAGGTCAACTTATGACGTGTGCGTGGTTTTTTACATTCAGAAACATCATAATGAATAAGTAATAGGCTACTTTCTGCCTTGGTTTATGAGGCTCTCTGAAAAACGCTTGGTTTTGATTGGCGTGCCGCACTGTATCAAACAAACACAATGATTCATCTCTCATCCACCCGCGATTGATTGTAATGATCGCCCAATCATCAGTGAATATAACCCCGAACCGTCCACACACACATACACGCGCAAGAAAGGAACGTTATTTCACTATAGCCCGCTGGCAGGTCGGTGATACGTTTTGGTAGCCCGTCTGAAAAGCACATAGCCCCGGGACTTTGGGCTTTGCGAGCTGGCGTTACAAGTCCGAGTCTGATCACGAATGAACCAATAACACCTTCTCCAGCCTGTGACCATGTGCTAAGGTATGTAATCAATAGATATCAAACGATTTGTTACAATGCAATACTAACATATATAAAAACATGTTTTACTCACATAAGTGTGTTGCACCGCTCCTGTCAGATCCAATATCGAAGGCACAGCATTGTGTTTTAATCTCAATATGTCTGCAAATCCAGTCTCAACCTCTATCTTGTTTACAATCGATTCAGCGGTGAAATGAAGCAAACAAACGAGCAATGTCTTACATACGTGAGCTGGAACCGCATGTTTATTGCTCAGTAGCGACCCGTTTAGCTCCACGAGTCGGTGGGCGGGCTTGAGGAGGTGCTTCTGCATTCTATGACGTCAGCGGTCAACATATTGTAAGAGCTCTCGTTTTCTGGGCCTGGTGTCTATAAAAGCTTTTCTTTGACTAACAAGGACGTTTTCAGCTCTGAAACTTACAGGATATTCTTATATCATGATGAACTTTTATATACCAAAGGCTCAAAGGAAAGTTGATTTCTCAATTCATCACCCATTTAACTTTCACAAACATCTATCTATTACACACTGCATGAAAGGGAATATCTGAAAAAGCACAAGGGCACTTCAAATAAAATAACTAAACCATATTTTTTACAGATGTGGAGAGAATACCAAACTACAATAATCTGGGACTGAATCAACAGCAAATAAACAAATGCAGCTGACTTGTTTGCAGTCTGAATTGAATGTGATGTGAAAGACAGACTGGGTGCTGCAAAATGATACAAATATAATGAACAGAATTAAACAGTCACTGTTGTGTTGTGCACACAGACAAACAAGTGTAGTCTGATTCACAAACAAATGACTCAAACTCATAAGTTATCAGCATCAGATTGTTGCTGATTTGCTAAATTGCAAAACGAATCCCCATTTTCAAACAGGTTTCCCCAAACATCCCCTCACAAGTAAGTTGATAGATTTTAAATTCTCACTATCAAACTGATTTTTGAAACCTGTCAATCATAGTGCGGCTGTTATTGAATGCCATTATGTCATGTAAAAGCAAAAAAATACATTCTAAATGTCTTAATTAAAAATGTTTTGCATTAATGTTTTGATTTGTAAAAAATGTTAAAGCTGAAAAAAATATATACATTATACACACACAATAAATAAATCCAGAGTTCTATTTCGAGGTGACCTGCATCTGTTTCAGGACTCCAAGAGCAACACACATTGTTCATCTGCTGATGAACAATGGAAAGGGATGAAAGAGTTTTGTTCTTGTCCCAGATTTACACAATCTCTCATTGAAATGTCACAGTAAATCTATACAGTTGAGTGAATGTCGCACAGGTTGGCATCAATCCTAACTTGTCACCTTGTGTGTCAGCTCAACTTTCTTCTTTGGCTTTAAACAATTTCCACAGACCGGTTCTGCTACGTTAAATCAACAGCCTTTTGAAAACAAACAATCTCAAAGCCTTCAGGGCATCAACACCCAACAAAACTAATAAGAGAATGCCCCATCAACACAGCACTTCAAACTCCACGCACCACACACACCACAAGCCTCTTTCTTTTCCACAGATGTGTGGGGGTTTGGGAAGGAAACTTGCAAATCATCGTGCTTATTTTCTCTGAAATATGTGCTAAAATTGATTATGAGCTGAAGTACTTAATCACAGCTGGAGCACATTTAACATGGTGCATACACTGATCAGGCATAACATTATGACCACTGACAGGTGAAGTGAATAACACTGATTCTCTCTTCATCACGGCACCTGTTAGTGGGTGGGATATATTAGGCAGCAAGTGAACATTTTGTCCTCAAAGTTGATGTGTTAGAAGCAGGAAAAATGGGCAAGCGTAAGGATTTGAGCGAGTTTGACAAGGGCCAAGGGTGTGATGGCTAGACAACTGGGTCAGAGCATCTCCAAAACTGCAGCTCTTGTGGGGTGTTTCCGGTCTGCAGTGGTCAGTCTCTATCAAAAGTGCTCCAAGGAAGGAACAGTGGAGAACCGGCGACAGGGTCATGGGCGGCCAAGGCTCATTGATGCACGTGGGGAGTGAAGGCTGGCCCGTGTGGTCCGATCAAACAGACGAGCTACTGGAGCTCAAATTGCTTAAGAAGTTAATGCTGGTTCTGATAGAAAGGTGTCAGAATACACAACGCATCACAGTTTGAACATCAGAACTGGACCACGGAGCAATGGAAGAAGGTGGCCTGGTCTGATGAATCATGTTTTCTTTCACATCACGTGGACGGCCGGGTGCGTGTGCGTCGCTTACCTGGGGAACACATGGCACAGGATGCACTATGGGAAGAAGGCAAGCCGGCGGAGGCAGAGATGCTTTGGGCAATGATCTGCTGGGAAACCTTGGGTCCCGCCATCCATGTAGATGTTCCTTTGACACGTACCACCTACCTAAGCATTGTTAGAATATGTTGAACATGTTCACCCTTTCATGGGAACGGTATTCTCTGGTGGCTGTGGCTCTTTCAGCAGATAATGCGCCTGACACAAAGCAAAAATGGTTCAGGAATGGTTTGAGGAGCACAACAACGAGTTTGAGGCGTTGACTTGGCCTCCAAATTCCCCAGATCTCAATCCCATCGAGCATCTGTGGGATGTGCTGAACAAACAAGTCCAATCCATGGAGGCTCCACCTCGCAACTTACAGGACTTAAAGGATCTGCTGTTTTGGTTGCAAAAGGGGGACCAACACAATAGGAAGGTGCTCATAATGTTATGCCTAATCGGTGTATATACATCAAGCCATTTAGCAAATTAATCATATTTTGGCACAGACATATCTGGAAAGTAAAACAAATGAATGAGATTAGTCTAGTCTTCCAAGTTTATATAATTTTTTGGTGTTAAATAAATAATGTCAGAAATAATTATTTTGTTATTGAGTTCAAAATGAGCAGAATAATAATATGAATAACATTACAGCACATCTAGTAGTTGTGTACTCATGAGTGTCAACACTGAAACTATCAAAAATGGAAGAATCTCAGTAGTTGGCACAGTACTACACACGTGGGAACATTCAGGAAATACTGTGTGTGTTTCTAATCAAGTCTAATCCGAATCAAGCAGCTTGTAGAGAAATACACACACAAAAAAGAACATTTAATTGTTTTTTTGCTTGAGGGTGCATTCAGGGTGATTGGGACACTTTTTGCCATTGAGATGACTTGGGAAAATACCATTTAATATTGTATGGACAAAAAAAACAGACTCAAATGATTTCCTTATATGTTACACAGAAAGAAATTCATTCAGGTTTGGAATGACATTAGAGTGAGTAAATTATTGATTTTGGGTTGAACTACTCCTTTAATATTTTTCAAGAGTTAACACCTAATTTATGCAAGACACTGATATCCATCTTTCACGAGGCTCTCATTGAAATAACATTGAATTAGATCTATTAAAAAGTGAATTAACATTTACAGAGAAAAAAGCTTGCTCCTTAATTCATGGGATCCAGGCTTTAAAGCTGTTTGTTGAATTATCCTTTAATTACCCTAATGACATTTTAACTGGGTTTAACTGTAGTTTCATTTAACTGTAAGATCATAGTAGTCACAGGCAAAGCCATGCTCCTCATTACCATGGGTATATGGTTTCTAAAATAAATAAATAATAAACTATTGAATTTGTAATGAAGAAAAATATGTTGAAAATACGAAAGCAGCCTCTATAAAAGTGATTTATATTCCGCAATATTTAAGGTAAGTAATAATAGCAGCATTTTTAATAAATACATTTTTGCCAAAACACCATATTTCTTCACTATTAGCTGCAAGGTAAATTGTGGTTGTGCTAGAGTGACAAGTTTGTAGTTGTGTGTGTGACCGTTTTACAATTGACCTCGTCATGTATTCGCATGCCCGCGGCTGTTTTCACCACAGAACCTGTAATGTTCCCATATCACACGATTGTATAACACAAAATTCTGAGTCAAAGTGCCGTTCATCACTTCATAGAGCAGCAGAAATGCAGCGTACGTTCATGAGCTGCAGCGCTGTGCGGATATTTCCCACGCGCTAAAAAAAATATAATATGGACACAGTCAATGAAGAGGTCTCTCTCGTTTTGTCCCAATCAACCTGAATTCACCCTACAGCCCCCATTGTGAATCATGTAGGAAAAAACAAATAAAATGTTCTAATAAAAAGCATCTGCCATACAAAGTTTCCATCTGTTTCACTTGACTTCTGGTGTACCTGTGCAGCTTCAGGACGCTTGTGTCTGTTCTTAATACTCATTGCTGTACAACAACACACGATACATGTGCTACACATGATGGATGTTGAAATCTTTAGTGCTGGGCCTTTTTTTTCCAGGAAGGAAGCGTAACATATTTTAGCTTCTGTATCAGTTAATCTTTACCCATTAGTTACACTGGATTGGATTACAACCAAACTGTGTGCTCACATACTTCTAGAGTTCAGGGCACTGTTTCATAACCTACTTAGGAAGTATTTTAATGCATCATGGGTGACTTTTGCTGCATCTTTGTTTTTGGGCACTACCCTGTCCAAACAGATGCACCGCTACTGGGTCCAAGACACTCTTGACTTATTTTCACCTCTTTTAATAATTTAAAATTAAAGAAGAAATGGTAATTTTACTGTTTATGTTATGTAATTCAATCCTCTTGGACAATGCTGTTAAAATGGCATGCAAATTTCATATCTATAAATCCAGAGTGACAGCTTCTAAACCTGTTTTTTCCCAATTACAAAAATGCAGATTCCCTACTTAAACTACAGAGAAAAAAGCCTTTAAAGCACCCTATGTTTCAACTAAGATCATCAAGTACATTATGAATAGCATGGAAACTTGTTTCCGCCATGACAAAAAAGATCATTCTGACTTCTTCTGTTTTTTTCTGCTTATAACTCACAATTCTGAGAAAAATATGGAGCTCCTAAAGGGACTTCATGCCATCCCTCATCATATTGGTGATAATGCCACTTGTTACAAACTGCATTGTTAATCTTTGGTAACTGATCGGTAAGCCCCGCCCCCCTTAGTTACTGTTGCTAACTTGGACAAACAAACGGAGTTGCTAACTGTCTTACAATGATAGCTGTCGGTGTGAAAACCTTATCCCAAGATGTTTTTGGACACAGAATGTAGCGTACCCTGTCTGATTGATGGCCAAACTTTACTGATTTTGAAGTTTATTACTTCGTTTTTCACTCCAAAAAATTCATGGTAAGAGTTGAAGAAACAAAGCAGAAGTGCGCATTAACGTCTCATTCTCAAACTCTCTCTCTCTGTTGCATTATCATTAACATACATAGCAAATTAAACATATACAGACCGTATGCCTTTTCGAGGGTGCTAATAAACTGTACATTTTGTATCTGAAAACAACTCTGATAAACTGCGAGCTCTTCCTTTCACTACCCGTATACTATAATAGCCATCAAAATAGAAGTCCTCCTTAGTAAGACAGATAATGTAGACCGTAAACATATCTAAACTCACAGAAATATAAAAAATATATACAAAAACAAATCGTTTTTGTTTAACGTTACATGACGTGGGAACAGTTAGTTATTTCGGTTTGTATGTTAGCAGGTACTCTTTAATCGTAACTTAATGAGAGTATGACCACCAGAAAATCCCCTCAGGATACCTGGAATCAGTGTTAAAGTACCCCAGACACATCGTTTTACCATTTTTGTAACATAAACACCATCAAACCGATGAGAGCTTCGGATTTTTGGCGGATCTTTGGCGCTGAAACCTAAAGATGTCCGAGTTCGGGTGATACTCAACTGCTATTGGCTCATCTGCGTTGGAGGGGCGGGGCAGGGCGGGGCTTACCGATAGGTCAATTAGGTACAATAAAAACCCCCAAGACCCAAGAATAAGATATTGAAGATCAAGTAAGAGGCTAAAGGTGAAGTGTAATGTTAATGCATGCATGAGGAGGACAGACGTGTCTGAAGCAGAGCAGGATGGACACTGGAGATGGATGGCGCCGCAGCTTACCTCCGCATGCAGTCCAAAGCTCGCACAAAGTAATCTTTATTGAGCTGGTGCTCATCCCGCAGCAGAGAGCACTGCTCCAGCGTTACTGACATAGACGTCCTGTCTTTGGCACTTTTACAGCTGGTGAAGCGGATGCCATTCATCCGTCGACAGATCTGAGGAGAGAGGTGACAGATGGGATTGTTTTTACTTTCGCTGCCTCAGGATAAAGTATAATGTTGATGAATTGATGGTTGATTGATATATTAAGCAAGAATATAACATGCAATACAATACGAATTATATATAAAATAACATGTGCAAATACATATACATACTAATGTACATTCAAACTTTGGGGTTGGCAAGTTTTTTTGTTTGCCTACTTAAAAAAGTGATTAAAGCATCCAAGGTTTTAACTAAGATCCTCAAGTCCGTTATGAATAGTTTATATATTTCCACCTACTCTATATATAAACTAGCAATTGCAGTTTTTTATTGTTTATTCTGAGCATATTCAAATGGGTCCCGCAGGTTTGTGACAGGACATTTTTTCATCTAGAAATATAGAAATATGTACAGGTTTGATTTCGCCCGGCAGCTCAGGCTGGAAACCTGAGCTGCCGGGCGAAATCAAATAGCCAAATAATTTTGTGTGTATGTCTCCATTCAAGCTCAATGAGATGCAAAAGAGAGCTCAATTCTGCATTTCGCACTGTCTGAATCTCGACTTTCTGTGTGTGTGCACCAAGCGTGTGAGTACTGAATTTAGTTATTTTTCGCCACTTCTTGTGCTTGAATGGTTTAACCCTCTGGTGCTCTTCGGTCATTTCTGACTGGAAAATGTTCTGTTTTTAAAATTAAATTTTTTTAAAAATCACTGCTTCATCGGAATGATATGAAACTTGGTGACTTTTCTAGCATTAGGTATTTAAACACACGAAAAAATTGGGGTCATGATTCGCGCATGCTAATTGGTTGTAAAAAAAAAAAAAATACTCCCACTTGTGCTCTTCGGTCAAAAATGACCACCATAGGAAATGAATGGGAAATCTTCAAAAACACAAATTCACAGAAAAAAAATCTATATTTCGAACAACAAACTATCTAAAACTTTATAATAAATAGTCTTTGAGATTTTTTAAATATATATTCAAATCCATCAAAAAAAAAAAAAAAATGTAATGTGTTCAAAAGAGAACTAGGGAATTCTCAAGCCTCTCCATAGAGACCTCTAGTTACACCCATGGTTGCATGATTTCTTAAATAATTCCAAAAGAGGGTGCTAATCTGCCTTCAAAAAAATTGGCCTAGTCTCTATTTTAACCTGAAATACTGCAATAATACAAAAAAAAAAAAAAAAAAAAAAAAATGTTTTGTATAATTTTCAATGGCAAAAATAGACCATAATTATTGCATAAATATTAAAAAATACCATCAAATCATCTCAAAATAAAAAATGAAAAAGAAAAAAATATTATTGAAGAAAAATAAATTGCATTGGTTTTACTGGGGTGGAGGAAGTTTCATTTTTAGGTGTCCGGTCACTTATGACCGGGAAGACAACCAATGCGTAAATGTGTAACAATGTGTAAATCGGCAAGACTCAGTAACATGTGCAAATGATAAACTTTAAACATGGCCCAAATTTTTTTTTTTTTTAATTGTTGGACGTATGACTGAGTATTTCTGTGCCAAATACACTCCTTCAGGATTTGAACAAGTTTCACAAGGTATTATTTTTAGGGTATGGCCCTTTATGAAATCATAAAGGGTGTAATTACTTGTATGGGCACTTCTCCCAGATGAGTGCATGCGCACACATCAACGAGCTTCGTTCGGGTTACGGGAGCCGTCGGCAGCGCTGCCATTTTGTTTTTAGACCACAAAATCAACAATGTCACTAAAGAAGTGTGTTTTTGGTTGTGAGGGAAAGATCACCTTGTTCAGATTCCCAAATAACCCAGCGTTAAAGAAACAGAGGATGCAGTTTGTTTTTCCTGAGTTCTGCATGTGTGTTTGATGAGTCAAAACCGCAGGCGGTGAGTGAAACTGCATCAAATGTCTGTGTTTTGTTGGCAATCGGTGCATGAGTGCATTTAATGTAAACAACACCGCACTCATCCACGAGTTCGGCTGTGAACATGAGATGAAAACTGTGTGTTATGAACCCTTTAAACTTTACAACTAATCTGCGAATCACATGAGAGCCGGACCCAGGAACCTGGTCCATACGGATTACGGATCCACTACAATCCATTACACCCCTACTTTTGATTCATGTAAATAAACAAATCTTGCTGACCCCAAACTTTTAAACATGAGGTCAAACGGACAAAAAAATGTTAACTTGGCACAGTCAAAATGACATCTATTTTCGTATATGGGAGGTTATGAAACACAATTGCACACACTTCCTGCACAGACTCCAAGACCACAAATTCAGCCTCACCATTCCAGCAAGCCACAGGATCTCCACGTTCTTCCTCTTCTTGGTTACTACATTTTGTCCGAGGGTGTCAAGCAGTTCCTTAATGTCTGTCTGTGTCTGAAAACACGGCAGGCCTTCGGAAAGACGAGACAAGGAGAGAAGACACTTGAGATGTCATGCATCAGCGAGTTTAAAGAGGGCTTGTTTGTCCCTGTATCGACAAGCACTAAAGATCAGATTGAAATCATGTTATTTTTTCGATAAACAGAGAGATGGAAAGAAGACAAGATGTGACATGTTGTGATGCAGCTTGGCATCCGTCTGCTGGGAGCATTCATCATCCGAAGCGTCACGCTCCATAGACGTGATTGACATATCAGAGAACAATGAATTCCTGCACTCGAATCCTTAAAACATGAGACGCTGTGCTGTGCACAAATACTGCAGACGTGCCGCACTGAACGTGAACGCACATTTTCAGAACAAAGAACACGATCAGGTGACTGTAGGATATTTTTTAAGCCTTATATTCATTCAAGACCTCCTTCGTATTACTTCCTTTTCAAGACAATAAGGTTGTATTAGTTAACATAAACTAACCATGAACAGCACCTCTGTTCAGCATTAGTTCATTTTTGTTAAGTTAGTTCATATAAATCCAGCTGTTCATGGTTTGTTCATGTTAGTTCACACTCCATTAACTAATGATAACAAGATTTGAATAATGCTTTAGTAATTGTTGAAATTAACAAATATAAATAAATGCTTTATAAGTGCAACAATATGCAAGTGCTGCGACTAGTCTCAGTTAGTTTTAATAGATATACAAGTGTTGATGAAAAAGTTGCGTCTTCAGCGGTTTCTTAAAAATGGCTAAAGACTCAGTAATTGTTGAACATGAACTATCCATGAAAAATACTAATCTCAGTTAAAGGGTTAGTTCACCCAAAAATGAAAATTATGTCATTAATTACTCACCCTCATGTCGTTCGACACCCGTAAGACATTCGTTCATCTTCGGAGCACAAATGAAGATATTTTTGTTGAAAGCTGATGCTGAGAAAGGCTTCAGACAGGCCTCCATAGGGATTCAGTACATTTACACTCACAAGACCCATAAAAGGCACTAAAAACGTCGTTACAAAGTCCATCTCACTACAGTGACTCTACAATAATGTTATGATGCGACGACAATAGTTTTTGAGCGAAAAAAAAAAATCAAAATAACGACTTTATTCCACAAGTTCTGTCTTCCTCTGCTGTGAACTCACAAAGCACCACGACGCATGCGCGAGAATATGACATAGCGCCGGCGTTCGGGAATCCATGAAATGCACACTTTAGTCCCATTTTGAGCCCTGCACCGAGACCTAAAGCACGATCAATGTAGAATTCAACAGCTTAGATACGGCACGTCTTCCTCTGCTCGTTGTAAACAAATCTCCTCGCTTCTGGGTCACGTGTCCGAACGCCGGTTTGCGTCATATTCTCGCGCATGCGTCGTGGTGCTTCGTGAGTTCACGGCAGAGGAAGACAGAACTTGTAGAATAAAGTCGTTATTTTGATTTTTTTTTCCGCTCAAAAACTATTATCGTCGCTTCATAACATTATTGTAGAGCCACTGTAGTGAGATGGACTTTGTAACGACGTTTTTAGTGCCTTTTATGTGTCTTGTGAGTGTAAATGTACTGAGTGTCAATGGAAGCCTGTCTCAAGCCTTTCTCAGCATCAGCTTTCAACAAAAATATCTTCATTTGTGTTCCGAAGATGAACGAATGTCTTACGGGTGTCGAACGACATGAGGGTGAGTAATAAATGACATCATTTTCATTTTTGGGTGAACTAACCCTTTAAGGTTAACTAATGTAACATTATTTTAAGGTGTCCTTGTTTCAGTATAATAATTACACTCTAAAAAATATTGGGTTATTTTTTTCTACCCAAATCCTGGGTTGAGCCTTTTGGGTAATTTTTTCGGGGTTATTTTTTTTCAGTGTTTGAGTAGTTTTGGTGTTACTCAGCTCCTGGGTCAGACGTAACAACCCAGTGTTTGGGTAGTTTTGTGTTACTCAGCTCCTGGGTCAGACGTAACAACCCAGTGTTTGAGTAGTTTTTGTGTTACTCAGATCCTGGGTCAGACGTAACAACCCAGTGTTTGAGTAGTTTTTGTGTTACCCAGATCCTGGGTCAGGCGTAACAACCCAGTGTTTGAGTAGTTTTTGTGTTACCCAGATCCTGGGTCAGGCGTAACAACCCAGTGTTTGGGTAGTTTTTGTGTTACTCAGATCCTGGGTCAGATGTAACAACCCAGTGTTTGTGTAGTTTTTGTGTTATTCAGCTCCTGGGTCAGACGTAACAACCCAGTGTTTGTGTAGTTTTTGTGTTACTCAGATCCTGGGTCAGACGTATCAACCCAGTGTTTGGGTAGTTTTTGTGTTACTCAGATCCTGGGTCAGACGTAACAACCCGGTGTTTAGGTAGTTTATGTGTTACTCAGATCCTGGGTCAGGCATAACAACCCAGTGTTTGAGTAGTTTTTGTGTTACTCAGCTCCTGGGTCAGATGTAACAACCCAGTGTTTGGGTAGTTTTTGTGTCACTCAGATCCTGGGTCAGGCATAACAACCCAGTGTTTGAGTAGTTTTTGTGTTACTCAGCTCCTGGGTCAGGCATAACAACCCAGTGTTTGAGTAGTTTTTGTGTTACTCAGCTCCTTGGGTCAGATGTAACAACCCAGTGTTTGGGTAGTTTTTGTGTCACTCAGATCCTGGGTCAGATGTAACAACCCAGTGTTTGGGTAGTTTTTGTTACTCAGATCCTGGGTCAGGCATAACAACCCAGTGTTTGAGTAGTTTTTGTGTTACTCAGCTCCTGGGTCAGATGTAACAACCCGGTGTTTGGGTAGTTTTTGTGTTACTCAGATCCTGGGTCAGACGTATCAACCCAGTGTTTGGGTAGTTTTTGTGTTACTCAGATCCTGGGTCAGATGTAACAACCCGGTGTTTGGGTAGTTTTTGTGTTACTCAGATCCTGGGTCACACGTAACAACCCAGTGTTTGAGTAGTTTTTGTGTTACTCAGATCCTGGGTCAGGCGTAACAACCCAGTGTTTGAGTAGTTTTTGTGTTACTCAGCTCCTGGGTCAGATGTAACAACCCAGTGTTTGAGTAGTTTTGGTGTTACTCAGATCCTGGGTCAGATGTAACAACCCAGTGTTTGAGTAGTTTTGGTGTTACTCAGATCCTGGGTCAGACGTAACAACCCAGTGTTTGAGTAATTTTTGTGTTACTCAGATCCTGGGTCAGACGTAACAACCCAGTGTTTGAGTAGTTTTTGTGTTACTCAGCTCCTGGGTCAGACGTAACAACCCAGTGTTTGAGTAGTTTTTGTGTTATTCAGATCCTGGGTCAGACGTATCAACCCAGTGTTTGGGTAGTTTTTGTGTTACTCAGATCCTGGGTCAGATGTAAAAACCCAGTGTTTGGGTAGTTTTTGTGTTACTCAGATCCTGGGTCACACGTAACAACCCAGTGTTTGAGTAGATTTTGGTGTTACTCAGATCCTGGGTCAGGCGTAACAACCCAGTGTTTGGGTAGTTTTGTGTTACTCAGCTCCTGGGTCAGATGTAACAACCCAGTGTTTGGGTAGTTTTTGTGTTACTCAGATCCTGGGTCAGGCGTAACAACCCAGTGTTTGAGTAGTTTTTGTGTTACTCAGCTCCTGGGTCAGATGTAACAACCCAGTGTTTGAGTAGTTTTGGTGTTACTCAGATCCTGGGTCAGACGTAACAACCCAGTGTTTGAGTAGTTTTTGTGTTACCCAGATCCTGGGTCAGGCGTAACAACCCAGTGTTTGGGTAGTTTTTGTGTTACCGAGATCCTGGGTCAGGCGTAACAACCCAGTGTTTGGGTAGTTTTTGTGTTACCCAGATCCTGGGTAAGGCGTAACAACCCAGTGTTTGGGTAGTTTTTGTGTTACCCAGATCCTGGGTCAGGCGTAACAACCCAGTGTTTGGGTAGGTTTTGTGTTACTCAGCTCCTGGGTCAGATGTAACAACCCAGTGTTTGAGTAGTTTTGGTGTTACTCAGATCCTGGGTCAGACGTAACAACCCAGTGTTTGAGTAGTTTTGGTGTTACTCAGCTCCTGGGTCAGACGTAACAACCCAGTGTTTGGGTAGTTTTTGTGTTACTCAGATCCTGGGTCAGACGTATCAACCCAGTGTTTGGGTAGTTTTTGTGTTACTCAGATCCTGGGTCAGACGTAACAACCCGGTGTTTAGGTAGTTTATGTGTTACTCAGATCCTGGGTCAGGCATAACAACCCAGTGTTTGAGTAGTTTTTGTGTTACTCAGCTCCTGGGTCAGATGTAACAACCCAGTGTTTGGGTAGTTTTTGTGTCACTCAGATCCTGGGTCAGGCATAACAACCCAGTGTTTGAGTAGTTTTTGTGTTACTCAGCTCCTGGGTCAGGCATAACAACCCAGTGTTTGAGTAGTTTTTGTGTTACTCAGCTCCTTGGGTCAGATGTAACAACCCAGTGTTTGGGTAGTTTTTGTGTCACTCAGATCCTGGGTCAGATGTAACAACCCAGTGTTTGGGTAGTTTTTGTTACTCAGATCCTGGGTCAGGCATAACAACCCAGTGTTTGAGTAGTTTTTGTGTTACTCAGCTCCTGGGTCAGATGTAACAACCCGGTGTTTGGGTAGTTTTTGTGTTACTCAGATCCTGGGTCAGATGTAACAACCCGGTGTTTGGGTAGTTTTTGTGTTACTCAGATCCTGGGTCACACGTAACAACCCAGTGTTTGAGTAGTTTTTGTGTTACTCAGATCCTGGGTCAGGCGTAACAACCCAGTGTTTGAGTAGTTTTTGTGTTACTCAGCTCCTGGGTCAGATGTAACAACCCAGTGTTTGAGTAGTTTTGGTGTTACTCAGATCCTGGGTCAGATGTAACAACCCAGTGTTTGAGTAGTTTTGGTGTTACTCAGATCCTGGGTCAGACGTAACAACCCAGTGTTTGAGTAATTTTTGTGTTACTCAGATCCTGGGTCAGACGTAACAACCCAGTGTTTGAGTAGTTTTTGTGTTACTCAGCTCCTGGGTCAGACGTAACAACCCAGTGTTTGAGTAGTTTTTGTGTTATTCAGATCCTGGGTCAGACGTATCAACCCAGTGTTTGGGTAGTTTTTGTGTTACTCAGATCCTGGGTCAGATGTAAAAACCCGGTGTTTGGGTAGTTTTTGTGTTACTCAGATCCTGGGTCACACGTAACAACCCAGTGTTTGAGTAGATTTTGGTGTTACTCAGATCCTGGGTCAGGCGTAACAACCCAGTGTTTGGGTAGTTTTGTGTTACTCAGCTCCTGGGTCAGATGTAACAACCCAGTGTTTGGGTAGTTTTTGTGTTACTCAGATCCTGGGTCAGGCGTAACAACCCAGTGTTTGAGTAGTTTTTGTGTTACTCAGCTCCTGGGTCAGATGTAACAACCCAGTGTTTGAGTAGTTTTGGTGTTACTCAGATCCTGGGTCAGACGTAACAACCCAGTGTTTGAGTAGTTTTTGTGTTACCCAGATCCTGGGTCAGGCGTAACAACCCAGTGTTTGGGTAGTTTTTGTGTTACCGAGATCCTGGGTCAGGCGTAACAACCCAGTGTTTGGGTAGTTTTTGTGTTACCCAGATCCTGGGTAAGGCGTAACAACCCAGTGTTTGGGTAGTTTTTGTGTTACCCAGATCCTGGGTCAGGCGTAACAACCCAGTGTTTGGGTAGGTTTTGTGTTACTCAGCTCCTGGGTCAGATGTAACAACCCAGTGTTTGAGTAGTTTTGGTGTTACTCAGATCCTGGGTCAGACGTAACAACCCAGTGTTTGAGTAGTTTTGGTGTTACTCAGCTCCTGGGTCAGACGTAACAACCCAGTGTTTGGGTAGTTTTTGTGTTACTCAGATCCTGGGTCAGACGTAACAACCCAGTGTTTGAGTAGTTTTTGTGTTACTCAGATCCTGGGTCAGACGTATCAACCCAGTGTTTGGGTAGTTTTTGTGTTACTCAGATCCTGGGTCAGACGTAACAACCCAGTGTTTGTGTAGTTTTTGTGTTACTCAGATCCTGGGTCAGACGTATCAACCCAGTGTTTGTGTAGTTTTTGTGTTACTCAGATCCTGGGTCAGACGTATCAACCCAGTGTTTGGGTAGTTTTTGTGTTACTCAGCTCC
This sequence comes from Romanogobio albipinnatus, assembly GCA_023566225.1. Classification (NCBI taxonomy): domain Eukaryota; kingdom Metazoa; phylum Chordata; class Actinopteri; order Cypriniformes; family Gobionidae; genus Romanogobio; species Romanogobio albipinnatus. The sequence goes on along the minus strand of CM042241.1, from coordinate 63,668,188 downwards.
TGGGTCAGGTGTAACAACCCAGTGTTTGGGTAGTTTTTGTGTTACTCAGATCCTGGGTCAGATGTAACAACCCAGTGTTTGTGTAGTTTTTGTGTTACTCAGCTCCTGGGTCAGAAGTAACAACCCAGTGTTTGTGTAGTTTTTGTGTTACTCAGATCCTGGGTCAGACGTATCAACCCAGTGTTTGGGTAGTTTTTGTGTTACTCAGATCCTGGGTCAGATGTAACAACCCGGTGTTTGGGTAGTTTTTGTGTTACTCAGATCCTGGGTCACACGTAACAACCCAGTGTTTGAGTAGTTTTGGTGTTACTCAGATCCTGGGTCAGACGTAACAACCCAGTGTTTGAGTAGTTTGTGTTACCCAGATCCTGGGTCAAGCGTAACAACCCAGTGTTTGGGTAGTTTTTGTGTTACCAGATCCTGGGTCAGACGTAACAACCCAGTGTTTGAGTAATTTTTGTGTTACTCAGATCCTGGGTCAGACGTAACAACCCAGTGTTTGAGTTGTTTTTGTGTTACTAAGCTCCTGGGTCAGACGTAACAACCCAGTGTTTGAGTAGTTTTTGTGTTACTCAGCTCCTGGGTCAGACGTAACAACCCAGTGTTTGAGTAGTTTTTGTGTTACTCAGATCCTGGGTCAGACGTAACAACCCAGTGTTTGGGTAGTTTTTGTGTTACTCAGATCCTGGGTCAGATGTAACAACCCGGTGTTTGGGTAGTTTTTGTGTTACTCAGATCCTGGGTCACACGTAACAACCCAGTGTTTGAGTAGTTGTGGTGTTACTCAGATCCTGGGTCAGGCGTAACAACCCAGTGTTTGGGTATTTTTTGTGTTACTCAGATCCTGGGTCAGACGTAACAACCCCGTGTTTGAGTAGTTTTTGTGTTACTCAGATCCTGGGTCAGGCGTAACAACCCAGTGTTTGGGTATTTTTTGTGTTACTCAGATCCTGGGTCAGACGTAACAACCCAGTGTTTGAGTAGTTTTTGTGTTACCCAGATCCTGGGTCAAGCGTAACAACCCAGTGTTTGAGTAGTTTTTGTGTTACCCAGATCCTGGGTCAAGCGTAACAACCCAGTGTTTGAGTAGTTTTTGTGTTACCCAGATCCTGGGTCAAGCGTAACAACCCAGTGTTTGGGTAGTTTTTGTGTTACTCAGATCCTGGGTCAGACGTAACAACCCAGTGTTTTTTAGATTGAGAAGTACTGAGTAATATTAATAATAACCTGGACTTACTTTATAATGAGGGCTAGGGTTTGGTTTTGGGTTAGTTGCATGTAATTGTGCATAATTTACTGTTATTACTGTAGTAAGTACATGTAAGACGTGTAACAGGGACACTGTAAAATAAAGTGTTACCGAAATCAATATTTGCAGTTCCTAGTCTCTAAATAAATAGTCTCCAATGGTTCCTCAAGTCTCTTAGGATAAAAGTGTCTGCTAAATGACTCAATGTAATATAAAACACAAAGCTGAGTTTTATGTGTGTGGAACTTACATTCAGACGGCACTGTGTTCGTTAAGGATTTATAGTAACCTTCTAGAATCTCAAAGTTCTTCTGGTTTATTCTCTCCTGTAAAGATATGTCACCAAACCTGAGAGGGAGAGACACAGAGAGAGCACAACAATCATGTATCAGCTCAGACATGCTTTCTGGTGTGTGCTTCACTGAGCATTCAGGCTCGTAGGGATAGTGTTTCATGTTAATCCGTCAGTGCTTGTACCTCTCAGCGATGGTTTGTTGCTCATTTATGCCCACGTTGAAGAGCACGGGAAGCACGCGTAGCGGCTTGCCCTCGCGCAGCTCGTCCGGGAGCATTTGGAAGGCATGATGTGGGAGAGGCACCTCGACAGTGTAACGGTCTCTGGGATAAAAATAAAAAGGTCACATTCCTAAACTCTGTTAACAACAGCATGCAGCTGCTCAACAAGGTTCCCGCATCTTCTTTTACAGTCTCCCCCCCCTTTTGAAACTCATTTTATAGAGACTGGACTGTGCAAATGTGCTTATTCACTACACTCCATGGGTGTCGGAAACCAAAACAATTTGGAAACTAGGGGTGTAACGATACACATTCGACACAAATCGTGATACTAAACTCACAATGTGATATTTTAAGCCAAAATGAAAAGTATATATATATTTCTATATCTAGAATGGCTTTATGGTATTTAGTCTATAACCACATTTAATATAAATACAAATGCGCAAAACTGCAAGTTAATGACCAAAAATATTCAGTAATTTGGCCTTTATTACTCATTTAATAGGCTACACGTCTACATAACATTTTTTATAAAATGAGATATTAGCCTACATTTCTGACAAAATACCAGGGTTACAGTTAGTGTCACAGTAAATCCATGATGGTGAATTGTTTGTTGAAAAGTTTTCCAACTGAATCGTTGTGGCGCAGTGTTTGTCCTGATTTGCATGTTAGTGTTGTTGATTAAGTCAGCGCTGTTTCAACTGGCTTTAATCTAAATTAAATCACAAAGTGATTTGCAGCTTGTTCCGGAGACCTCTACGCCAAACTCGAACGCTTCACACTGGCTGTTTAGTGGTCGCTTGATCGAAACACTCAGCAAGGAAACACATTTGTTCAGACTCAGAGCATGCGAGTTGCACTGCGCACTAGTAGCGCTGTTTTTTTTGTTTCGCCTTTGGCGTGTTAATGTTTCCCCGGCCTTAAAATCTAGTACTGCCACCTTGTGTTGACATTGTGAAACTGCATGATTTGAAAATTATGCGTGGCGGGCCACATATATATTTTAATGCGCATTGGCAGACACATGCAAACACTTTGTGTATGTGGGCTCTCTCTCACCGTCTACCGCTGATGGTGGGCTGCAGGCTGACTGCTTCTTCGGACGCTGCCTCTGTGATCCTGAAGGTCACTCTGTGCAGGTCAGAGATCCCCACCTCCATGTCCTCCAGCATTCCTACTTCTTCACCTGCGTGACAAAGATCTGTGTTAATATACGTCACATCTGCCAGCTGGTCTGCGGCTATGCAGCTGCATACGCAACAAACTGTGATGCTCTGTATATTCTGACACCTTTCTATCAGAACCAGCATTAACAATTTGAGCTCCAGTAGCTCGTCTGTTTGATCGGACCACACGTGCATCAATGAGCCTTGGCCGCCCATGACCCTGTCGCCGGTTCTCCACTGTTCTTTCCTTGGAGCACTTTTGATAGATACTGACCACTGCAGACAGGGAACACCCCACAAGAGCTGCAGTTTTGGAGATGCTCTGACCCAGTCGTCTAGCCATCACAATTTGGCCCTTGTCAAACTCGCTCAAATCCTTACGCTTGCCCATTTTTCCTGCTTCTAACACATCAACTTTGAGGACAAAATGTTCACTTGCTGCCTAATATATCCCACCCACTAACAGGTGCCGTGATGAAGAGATAATCAGTGTTATTCATAATGTTATGCCTGATTGGTGTATATATACAGTATATAGATACACAATATACACTCACCTAAAGGATTATTAGGAACACCTGTTCAATTTCTCATTAATGCAATTATCTAATCAACCAATCACATGGCAGTTGCTTCAATGCATTTAGGGGTGTGGTCTTAGTCAAGACAATCTCCTGAACTCCAAACTGAATAATCAGAATGGGAAAGAAAGGTGATTTAAGCAATTTTGAGCGTGGCATGGTTGTTGGTGCCAGACGGGCCGGTCTGAGTATTTCACAATCTGCTCAATTACTGGGATTTTCTAGGGTTTACAAAGAATGGTGTGAAAAGGGAAAAACATCCAGTATGCGGCAGTCCTGTGGGCGAAAATGCCTTGTTGATGCTAGAGGTCAGAGGAGAATGGGCCGACTGATTCAAGCTGATAGAAGAGCAACTTTGACTGAAATAACCACTCGTTACAACCGAGTTATGCAGCAAAGCATTTGTGAAGCCACAACACACACACAACCTTGAGGTGGATGGGCTACAACAGCAGAAGACCCCACCGGGTCCCACTCATCTCCACTACAAATAGGAAAAAGAGGCTACAATTTGCACAAGCTCACCAAAATTGGACAGTTGAAGACTGGAAAAATGTTGCCTGGTCGATGAGTCTCGATTTCTGTTGAGACATTCAGATGGTAGAGTCAGAATTTGGCGTAAACAGAATGAGAACATGGATCCATCGTGCCTTGTTACCACTGTGCAGGCTGGTGGTGGTGGTGTAATGGTGTGGGGGATGTTTTCTTGGCACACTTTAGGCCCCTTAGTGCCAATTGGGCATCGTTTAAATGCCATGGCATACCTGAGCATTGTTTCTGACCATGTCCATCCCTTTATGACCACCATGTACCCATCCTCTGATGGCTACTTCCAGCAGGATAATGCACCATGTCACAAAGCTCGAATCATTTCAAATTGGTTTCTTGAACATGACAATGAGTTCACTGTACTAAAATGGCCCCCACAGTCACCAGATCTCAACCCAATAGAGCATCTTTGGGATGTGGTGGAACGGAAGCTTCGTGCCCTGGATGTGCATCCCACAAATCTCCATCAACTGCAAGATGCTATCCTATCAATATGGGCCAACATTTCTAAAGAATGCTTTCAGCACCTTGTTGAATCAATGCCACGTAGAATTAAGGCAGTTCTGAAGGCGAAAGGGGGTCAAACACAGTATTAGTATGGTGTTCCTAATAATCCTTTAGGTGAGTGTATATAGATAAAAAAAGTTGTAATTATATTATAAAATCCTGCACCCAAATGGAAATGTATATTTTACATGTTGTACATTGTATTTTACATATTGTGCAATATTTTATATGCTTAAATGCATAAATTGTATAGTACATATCAATACTTTTTAGTATTGAATTATAAGGAGGCCTACATTTCTCTTCATCCAATTTTTTAACATATGAGATTGCTGCCTACATAAATAGCTCAAGGATTTGGAGCAGAGCCATTATGATGTGTCCATAGGGAGTCGTTTTCAACTTTAACTAACTCAAGGGGTAAATTTGCTCCCTAAAACAAAGCAAAGCAAAGCCAAGTTAACATTTACATTACATTACATTTATGCATCTGGCAGGGGCTTTTGTCTGACTTCCTCCTAGTGTTTGAGACAACCAACCAACCAACCAACCAACCAACCGTATTTGACCAGTTGAAAGGAATGCTGATCCTGGAATATGTTGTACTTCATCTTAACTGATTACATAGATACACAGTTGACATAATCTCCCCACTGGCATTGCTTCAAAGGATTTGCTTTTGCGAAATGAGTCATTCACACATACTTCATCAAATAAACACAACAGCCTCGAGGTCTTCAACACAGCAAGAGCGGTGAACTTAGGTCAGAATCTTTATCGTCTTGAAATGCATGTGCAAGTGTGATCTGACAGTAATTTGCAATCTAAAAAGCCGGTGCAACTGGAAGTGTTTACTTCCAAAGTTTGGTTGCTGTGGGAAACGAATATATACAAATAACCACGCAACGATCATACAGACTCCAGTGTTAAAAAGCTACAGCTGTGAGACATTCAAGGTTGCATTACAGTCAGTAAAGCCATCAGCACATATAGTCTCTAATGGATTATTGTTTCAAGAAAACACTTCTAAAAGCAATATGATAAAATAGGGATGCATCGATATTACAATTCTGCCTGATACCGCTAATCATGTTATGCCCGATAACCAATAAATGACGGATATTATAGTTCTGTACTATTTTGTTTACATAAAATACAAATGAAATGCTAACAACTAAAATAATGCTTCGGTTGAATTTTGGCATCACAACATTGTAATGTACAGTATGAAAAAAGGATAGTCGTTTTGAGATTTGGTAATGATTATATTTAATAGTGTTGTTTAATGTTTTTAAAGATTAAAAATTGAATAACTTTATGTGAGCATTAGATGTCTTAAATGTCTAAATGCAAGAATAAGAGAAATGAGAATGCACAATTAAATATCAACGATACCATTTTTTGAATATTTAAAAAAAAAGATTATTGTCCAATTTTCAATTATCAACACCATTTCGCATCCCTATGACAAAAGATGCCAAATTGACATAAATATTATATATTTTTTATTAATAATAATCAGAAGAAAAAAAATTCTTCGACATGTAATATATTTAATTATATTAAAGTTACATTTATGCAACAAACGTGGCATTTAATATAAAAGTATGATCATACTGTATGTGCATCTAGTTTGAATTCGGCTTGTCATGATTATTGATTAATCAATTCATCAATCTAATTGTAATTATTTGATAACTGCAATAACTGCAGTTTTCAGTCACATTTTGACATCCAAATTTAAGCGCTTAAAGGGGTACTTTAGCACTTGGAAGTTGAATGTGTATTTAAACTGGGTCATTTATGTAGTAGAAATGTGAAATTATTTTTGAATTTGGAGCCTTCTAGACTGAGAAAAGACAGAAAATGTATTTTTGTCTCATGTGGATGAACGACAACAACTCCCAGAATGCACTTGCTTCGCTGCCCTACGAAGCCACTCCCAAAGCCATGGCTACTGGTTATCACTTGCCCACCATGACACAGCCCCCACATTTTCATGCTAATACAATAATTCTGTTCAGTTAGAGAACAGACACTCCAATTAAAAACTGAACGTGTCTTTTCAATAAAGTGTGAGTGAGCTGAACGAAAGTCACGGCACAAACGCAGCAGGAGTCAGATTTCATTCATCACGAGAGAGAAGAGCTGAGCGGAGCTGAGGTAAGCGCAGCTGTCATTCTCAGCGCATGTCCAGTCTGGCGCGTTATCAGATCATGTCTATGGAAGCTTAACTTTCATAGGAATTCATTGAAAAGTTGAAACACTCACTTTGCTCTGCACCGCTCCGTTATTAATGCCCGACCTGAGTGGCAGCGGCCGTGCGCATTTACATTCTGTGAGTGAGATCCCTCCCCTGTGGGCGGGTTATAATGTGGAACTAGCTCCCTCTACTGGCTGTAGTCTCTAGCCTCTGTCCAAAAAATCCTCTGATGACGCAAAATGACAATATTTGCGTCATCTGAGGATTTTTTCCAGAAATAAAATGCATAATCCTCTCATCTCAGGGGGATATGAGGGGGGAAAGTACCATCATTTGAATATACTACCGGGTTTCTACTGATAAAAAGCTTAATGCTAAATCACTGAAGTAACCCTTTAAAGAAAGAGCATACAATGCATAATATCGTGGCTCCTTTTCCAGTGAAAGAATATGAAAAAAACTCTGTTATAAAGTACATAAAGATATTTATATGAATAGAAGGTGTGGGTTTAATTTATATTATATTAAATTTCACAGAATTATATAAATCATAAGGGCTTATTTTATAATAATTGTTTTTGCAATATATATGATTTCATGTTTAAAAAAAAATCACGTATTAGGCTTACACTGTAAGTGACGTGAACAAAACCAAATTAAATTGTTAATCGCAATCATTTGTATGACAATGAATCATCAGCACAATATTCATGACCGTGACAGGCCTAGTTCTAACAGTTGATTTGCACTGAGTTGCGTTCAGCAGGTTATTTTGCTGTGACTGCATATGTATGATGTGATGGAGGACACTCACTGTAAGTACTGAGCAGACTCTCAAACTGGGCCACCAGTCCGACCGCATGCAGCTGTCTGAGAAAGCCCTTATCCTCCAGACCCGCGTATAACCGCATGACAAATCCACACGCCAGTGCAGCCAGCTGTGAACACAACACGCATATATCTTTACAAATGCCTTGTCATGACAAAATTAGACATGGGGTGAGAAAACAATGACAAGTCAAGACAGTTTTGCATTAAAGTCAGAACAGAACAAAACTTCTCCTAACATAACATATATGTTAATAGTCACCAGTTCAGATAGATAGGAAGCTGCCAGCCCATTTAAAACCTTGAAAACAAAAAGTTAAATCTTAAACTCTATTTTAAAGCACACCAGAGAGTAAGACGGGGGTAATGTGCTAATATTTGCATGTGCCTGTGAGAAGTCTCGCAGCTGCATTTTGGACTATTTGCAAGCGGTTAATATAGGACTGACTAATACCCATGTATATTGAATTACAATAGTCTAAACGAGAAAATATAAATGTGTGAATTAGTCTCTCAAACTCAGCAGGAGTTTAAACATTTTCAACTAGTAGTCGCTGTCAGGACTCGGGTTTGATCATTGCTCTTCCTGCTTTTTTCTCATTTATGTTTCTGTGTATTTTTCCACTGCACCACAGCTGTGCTCTATTCGTAATCAGCACCACTGCACACCACTCTCACCTGTCTCTCCATTTAAGTTTCCCCGCACTTGATTCCTGTGGCAGCTGCGCTGCATTAAGATCAGGGCTCTTGCACACCTCTCACCTGTTTCTCCTGTCATTTAATTTCTCTCACTATTTAGCTTCCTTCCTTACCTGCATTCTCTGCCAGAGTGTTTTGTCTGTTTTTCTGTCGTGCTCTAGCCTTTGAATTGAGATTCTATTTTTGCCTAACCAAGTTTTGATCATATTCTTTTTTTTCCTAGTTTGATCCAGCCCTGCAGCTCAGTTTTCCCATCTCCTTTTTGAGTTTGCATTTTGCTATTGACTCTGTACCTGCCCTTGGATCACGTCTTCGGCTATTTCCCCTGGCTTGGCAGCTCGGCTGCCCCATTTAAATATTGTTTCCTTTTACTTTGCTTTTTGTCCTAATAAATATAGTGTGAACTGATCTGCTCTTGGGTTCTCTGTTTTCCCGTCCAGCCCACAGTCGCAGCTGGAAAAAATCACAATTTGTCTACTGCATTAACTTGCTTATCAAATGACAGATGGCTTTACATAAGCAGCTAAACTGCCCAACACATGATTTAAGCTGCCAGAGACACCTAATGGTCCAAACACAATTGCCTCAGTCTTACTCTCGTTGAGATGTAAAAAAAATATTGGACATCCATGCCTTAATGTCTGACAAACAAGCAGTTAAAGCACATAGACCAGAATTGTCATTATGCTTAATGGGCACATATATGAGTGCTGTCTGCATAACAATGAAATAATACTCCATGTTTTCTAAAAATCGAACCCAAAGGGAGCATATACAAAGAACAAAATGGGGGCAAGGATAGATCCTTGGGGAACCCCACAGGTCAATCGGGATTTTGAGGATAAACCTCCATTTATATAGACAGAAAAAGATCTATTCTTCAAATAAGATTTGAAACAGTTCAAAGCATGACCTTAAATATCCACACAATGTTTGGAAGCGTGCTATAAAGCAACAATAAAGCAGTTCTACAGAAGATAATCGTGCCATTATTCAGCTCAAATCAGTTCTGTTGAATCAGTAATAGTGCAAAGTTCATCAATTATGAAACAAGTTCAGTTCAGATATAAGCAGCTCTACTGAAGACAACAGTTATTTAGCTCAATTCAGTTCAATAACTGTGTCGCAAAGTTAATACATTCGATTCAGCTATAAAGCAGCTCTGTGTGATCATCCAGCTCAATCCAGTTCAAGTTTTGTTCTCATCTGATAGTGTCAGTGCAGTCAAATGGATAATATTAAAGGTGAAGTGTGTAGTTTCTGCGACACTAGTGGCATGCAGCAGAATTACAAAAATAAAACATTTTTCACAACAACGCAAACGGCCCTTTTGCACATAGTGCCTCTCAAACATCACAAACACAGCTGTCACGGGTGCCTGTAAAGGCTTGTCTCAACAGGTAAATGTAGCTGCTTTCAATAAAGGGTCCAACATATTAGGAATACTTTTAGCTGTGTTGCTATGTGTCAGGAGTAAGCATATTAGCGGGTCATATGTGTACTCTCTAAGTCCTCCCTACGGGTAGGAGTCTTGCATATCTCCACCTAGAATATGCTCCCAGTATTCCTGTGTTAAGTGGGAGTCCTTCGTCCGTACTAGCCTTACGACAGGACGCTCGCACTTACACAGTGCACTGGAAGACAGCCGAGTGGCGTGATTATATTGGGACCCCCATTCGTTGGTCACTAACGTTACTAACGAAAGGGAACGTCTCGGTTACGGATGTAACCCTCGTTCCCTGAGGAGGCAACGGAGACGTAACGTCCCTTTGCCACATCCGCTGTACTGCTGGAACGGCCGGGAGTTCAGTCTTGGCTCCTCAGCAGGTAACATAATGCGATATTGCCCACGTACTTCCTTATATACCCACACGGTGGGGTGGAGTTACGTATGCAAATTCCGCATGCCCATGGCATTGGCACTGCCATTGGGCATTTTTGAATTCTCGAAGATGATTGGCTTCTAAGCGAAACCCCCATTCGTTAGTCACTAACATTACGTCTCCGTTCCCTCCTCAGGGAACGAGGGTTACATCCGTAACCAAGACGTTTTTGCCATTGTGGTTACCATTGAATAACTACAATAACCCTGTTATTTATTTTTTGTAAAACCACGGTTAATTTATGTAATGGTAGATATATTCACTATGTATGTGTTCATGGCAGTCTGACACGTTTGTTTGAAGTACAGCATTGGGCAGGATGTGGGATAGTGTGTTTTGTCAATAAATAAAACATGGGCTTTTTATCCGATTAATCGTAAAAATAATCGGCCAACTAATGGATCAAAATAATCATTAGTTGCAGCCCTACTCTAATTCCAAATGGCTACAGGTATCGGAATCGGCCGGTTTGCTTGTAAAAAATCAGAATCAGCCATGAAAAATCATAATCTGGGCATCCCTAATAAAAAATTTAAAAAAATAGAAGAAATCTTTTCAATGTAAAAAGGCCGTTTTCACAGAGCAGTGCGTTTTTCTAGTTTTATTAATGTGTAGTTTCTATGGTTAATATTAATTTAGGCTAACTGTCAGCACACTAAGGTAATTCATGCACATTGTTACATATTTTCCCCATCCGGCCCTCAACCTAAAATGATTTTGATGCCCCATCTATAGGTTGAGCTGGAAAGAGATTGACGAATCTAAGCGGAGCGCTCTCAATGCTTAGATGGTGCTCGGGAGGCTCAATGTTTACACTTTTGGGGGAGATAAACCCATAAATGACATACTAATAGTCAATGAACAAGTTAAGAGAATGGATTTTAACATAAAAAAAAACCTTACATATTTGACCTTTAAGTGTCTGTTATGAGACGAGTGTTTGTTGTATTGGTGACTCACTGCTTGGCTGAAGACAGTGTCTCGTCTCTGCTGCAGCTGCTGACCCTGTGCTGTGCTGCCCGCCGCCTCCTGGAGCAGCACGAAGATCACAGAGCGTCTGGCTCGCTCGGCCACAGCTGCCACACACTCCTTCAGCGACTGAACCAGGACGCTGAGCTGATCCCGGCCATCTACAGCTGTCAGGGGACGATCTGAGGATAAAAACAGGACATTTGTGGCGCAGTTTCCCAGTTGCCTGCCATTCCAAAAGACAATTTAGAGAGTGTGTAAGAACACAGATGTTGAGCATTAATGAGTGGTTATTTAAGTGCTATGGGGATGACGTACTGTTGTAGGCCAAAACCCAGGAAAAAAATGTACACTTAAGCACAGTTCCATTGTCCTGAAGTCAATGGGTTTTTCAATAATCTTCCAATAATTTCCTGCAATACATTTCAATAAATGTTAAAATATTAATTATATTAATATTTTATTAATAAATATATTTTTAACATTTCAAAAATAACATTATATATATATATACACTGATCAGGCATAACATTATGAAGTGAATAACACTGATTATCTCTTCATCACGGCACCTGTTAGTGGGTGGGATATATTAGGCAGCAAGTGAACATTTTGTCCTCAAAGTTGATGTGTTAGAAGCAGGAAAAATGGGCAAGCGTAAGGATTTGAGTGAGTTTAACAAGGGCCAAATTGTGATGGTGATGACTGGGTCAGAGCATCTCCAAAACTGCAGCTCTTGTGGGGTGTTCCCGGTCTGCAGTGGTCAGTCTCTATCAAAAGTGCTCCAAGGAAGGAACAGTGGAGAACCGGCGACAGGGTCATGGGCGGCCAAGGTTCATTGATGCACGTGGGGAGTGAAGGCTGGCCCGTGTGGTCCGATCAAACAGACGAGCTACTGGAGCTCAAATTGCTCAAGAAGTTAATGCTGGTTAGAATACACAGAGCATCTCAGTTTGTTGCGTATGGGGCGGCATAGCCGCTGACCAGTCAGGGTGCCCATGCTGACCCGCCGAAAGTGCCAACAGTGGCACGTGAGCATCAGAACTGGACCACGGAGCAATGGAAGAAGGTGGCCTGGTCTGATGAATCATGTTTTCTTTTACATCTCGTGGATGTCCGGGTGCGTGTGCGTGGCTTACCTGGGGAACACATGGCACCAGGATGCACTATGGGAAGAAGGCAAGCCGGCGGAGGTAGTGATGCTTTGGGCGATGTTCTGCTGGGAAACCTTGGGTCCTGCCATCCATGTGGATGCTACTTTGATACGTTACTTTCAGGAATGGTTTGTGGGGCACAACAATGAGTTAGAGATGTTGACTTAGCCTCCAAATTCCCCAGATCTCAATCCAATCGAGCATCTGTGGGATGTGCTGAACAAACAAGCCTGATCCATGGAGGCCCCACCTCACAACTTAAAGGATCTGCTGCTAACATCTTGGTGCCAGATACCACAGCACACCTTCAGGGGTCTAGTGGAGACCATGCCTCGACTGGTCAGGGCTGTTTTGGCAGCAAAAGTGGGACCAACACAATATTAGTCATAGGTCATAATGTTATGCCTGATCGGTGTATATTATATAAACAGGTCCCATTGTGATCATGCAAAACTCCCCAAAAATCAGACCAAAAAAATGGAAAATGAACAGTTTTGGTTTCTTTAGCACACAAAATGAATTGGAGTTGACACAAGCCATGTTTATACTCACTGCAAGTAAACCTGAATTTCATGCAGTAATAATTTCTATAATCTTAGTGCAGTTGTATTCTTGGTTTTTGTGGATGATGGCATGTCAGACAACCTGTCCATGCTGACGTCTGTCTTATCGTACTTGCCTCCGTCACCAAGTGACGGATAACACACAAACACGTGGGAAGAGTTTTCATTTCTTTTTTTGATAAAAGCCTGTTTATTTATGCATGCAAGACTACATGTATTGTGTTATTCCTGGCTGGTTTTATATTTGGGAATGGATTCAAGTGCAATAATGAAGCTTAAGTTATAAAAGGTTAATGATCTACAATTAAAATAAAATAATGGGCGAGTTTGTTTATCAGGTGTGTATAAAGGAATGAAAACTATGAACTAGCCCACACGCTTTAAAGATTACAATGCAATTAAAAGGCACACAGAGTAAAGCGGATCAGAGCATTAGAATAAGCTGTGGTTAATGCCTGCAGCATTCACAAGTCTGTTTGTTATCTAAATGACAGACTGCGAGAACTATATCTCTTATCAAAGTCCTGAGAGCCATGAGACAGAATTAGCCCAAAGTTAGCAGATATGATCTCTGCATGGGCCACTGGAGTCTGGAGACCAAGTCTTGGCTTCCTCGTCTGAACATGGTCTGGAATACATAAACATCCCATGCCAAACAATTTATCAACTATCCCTTTTATCCAGTGCTTAATTTGTAAAGTGGGAGGTCCCGGAGCGCAGAGGGGTGGTGGATCCGGGGAATCAAAATCTTTTTTCAATAACGTACCCCCTATCATTTTTTTTTCTCAGCCAAGTTATTAAAAATAATTTGAGATAGACAGATATAATTTGAAAGACAGTCACTTAATTTGCTGCTGAATTAATAAACGAATCGGTTGAATTAATGATTCAGTGACTCAAAGACAGTCATTTGCTTCGTTCCTGACTGAATCAATGTTGTTGAACGAATCGGTTGAATTAATCATTGAAAGAAATTGATTCAGTCAGGAATGAAGTAAATGACTGTCTTTATTAGTGAGTCATTGAATCATTTGTTCAACTGATTCGTTTATTAATTCAGCAGCAAATTAAGTGACTGTCTTTATAAAGGGGAAATTGAACTCTACGGTCAACTGATTTGTTCAAAAATTCATTAAGGTTTGTCCGCTTGGACAAGTATCCTGGTTAAAATGTCAAACAAAAAATAACTAGGGAATCACCAAAGTGCAATAATGATTCTGCATTCAGTTAGTGTAAGTGGCAATCGATAGTGTATAATAATATAAAACAAACTGACGTTAACAAGGTTGCGCTGTTGAGGTTCGCGCAGCCTCTTGAGGAGAAAATCAAAAACAAATGAGCGCCGCTCATACAAAGAAACTCAGTTAACATACATGGTTAAAATTGTGTAGTTTTAATATTTAGAACATATAATACAGATGAGCAACATCACACAAACAAGAGTGTTGTTTTCCTTAATACCAACACGACTGAAAATGACGCAGATTTCATACGCCAGTTCCATAAACAATTAATTAACATTAAGTCACTTACATTTTAGATGCAATATGGACTGTTTTTTATGTGTGAATCAATTATAAAATGAATCGGTTGAACAAATGATACAATGACTCACTCATAAATACAGTCATTTGCTTCGTTCCTGACTGAATCAATGTGTTTGAATGAATTGGTTGAATTAATGATTCAGTGACTCACTAATAAAGAGAGTCATTTGCTTTGTTCCTGACTGAATCAATGTTTTTGAACAAATCAGTTGAACTAATGATTCAGTGACTCACTCATAAATACAGTCTTAATAAATACTGACATATTTTAAGATATGCTTTCAGTTAAAACCGCTCAAACATGCATTTTATTCCGGGACGAGCTTGAGCCTCATCTGTGAAACCGGGGAAAGTGTGTTAACATGTTCAGACTCCTGCTTCATAAAAAATATCCATTCTAAAAGCCAAATGCAGCTGCCCTGAAGAAATTTCACATACAATGGCTTGTTATTCTTGTAATTTGTCATTCAGCTCTGTGAATCGTAATAAATCATTTGTTGTTTTAGACAGAAAGCGCTTCATTCAGACTCATTAATCTGTTGACTAGATCTACCGAGCCCTTTTAATGCGTATTTGTTTTGCAATAAACTCCATGTTTGAATGTGTTTTGCATTAGTCATCAGATCTTTGGCAGTACTTTACTCATCTGCACTGTGTGTCTTTTTCATTGACCCCATTTCCTAAAAACAGAGTCATGTACAATAGTTTGGTTCCCACCCAGGGTGTATTCACGCTATTGATCTGCATTGCTGCTCGGTAAATAAACATTTTATGTGCATGACACGAGACATCAACCTAAACCGGTCCGACGTCACTTCATCATGCCTTTGAATGAAGAACAATTTCTTGTCTAATGTGAAGTATTTGCACAGACACAATAACATTTTGGCAGCGGCTATTTGAGTGAAAGTAAGACTAGCATGTTTTCTTAGCGCTGTAGCAACAATGACCCGATTCAATCAGATTTTGGGCCGAATACATCACCGGATAGGCCTTTGCACAGTCCCTCGTGATTTCCTAATCAAATCAACCACAAACAAAGAACTGTTGTGGGTGATCAGTATATCAAGTTAATTAATAACCAAGGAGCCAGATTGTCTGAGTCTAAAGAATGGAGCATCGAATGGTATAGCCTGAAGGCATCCACATGACTTCACACATACATACATAGCAGGCAGGAAAGAAGACAATTCTTGCACACACACGTGTTACTTAAAACTTGGGGACTAAAAGAACTGTCTTAATAATGTTCAAATATATATATTCCGTTGAGTTCATGTCTTTATACAGTGTATTAGAATAACTAGGATGTTTACTGTTGTAAATCAAA
Source organism: Romanogobio albipinnatus (assembly GCA_023566225.1). Taxonomy (NCBI): domain Eukaryota; kingdom Metazoa; phylum Chordata; class Actinopteri; order Cypriniformes; family Gobionidae; genus Romanogobio; species Romanogobio albipinnatus. The sequence goes on along the minus strand of CM042241.1, from coordinate 63,652,438 downwards.
AACCTGTATGCCAGTAACTGTGATAATCTTGTATATCTGGACGCACAAATCGCAGAATGATCGTTCTTAGTATCTCTGTTATCGCAAAAATATGACTAGGCCAAATCTTGCTCAGAAATCAGATTTTGATGCATAATTTCAGAAATACCAGCTTTCTAAAGAAATAGAGGCTATAGAATTTCCACCCTATTGATTAATTGGGGGTTCAGAGAACAATGGAACACTCGCGCCTTCTCTTTCCACGGACGTGATTGGATCCTTCAATAAAACGGGCTCGGCCACTCCGTCTATAAGAGCAGAAGTTTATCATTAACTCCTTGCGCTCCGCCATTCCGAGAAGACCACCCTGGCCTTTGACCTTCCCTTGAGAGAGGGATTCCTTTGGCACCAAGCCAAGAGAGAGAGACCTGCAACTTCTGGAGCGACTTTCCTGAACTTCACAGAAATTCTCCGGACTCACCTCCTTAGCGAACTTCCACGACGATTCGAACTCAGACACGTACACGAGAGAGCCTAATGCAAGTATTATATTTCACCTTTAACTGCTTGTACGAGGTTGTCTTAATTAATCCTGATTCACGAAATCATAAATGTCTGAAGGGTTTTGGTGAAGTGATTGAACTGTCTGTCTGTCTCTCTATCTCTCTCTCTCTCTCTCTCTCATCTCTCTCTCCCTCGTGGATTCTCTCTTTCCATCATTCTTTTCCTTTTGATTTTATTCTATTAAGTTTGATTTTTCCTTGTTTGTACCATATCATTTGTTTCTCCTATATATATACATATTTACCCCCGTGTGATTCGTAGCTTTGTATTCTGTAGTTGTTTTATTAAAACCCAATAATTGCATTAAATTAAATCCGTATTGTTTTGCTCACAAATCTCGAAGTCACTGAAGCGTAAGATCTAAGCTACCCATTTAAGCTTGATTTTCATGTATTACTACTTTAGTAATACAAATTGTGCAAACATAAGAGATATTATTTGTCCTGATCAAACAGATCAATGTTTCTTAAGGTTTGTAAGATTGATAATTGATGAAGAAATCAATTTGGATAAAGGTTACTTTTAAATGATTAAAGGTTCCGTTATACGTTAATTTTTCTGTACAACAAGCTAATAATATTCATAAACTCATGAATATTCATACCATTTGAATTAATTATTCCCCAGAACTTATTGTTGTTACAGCGCTATACATCAAGTGTAAATATCAACTAGATTCTATTTACACAAAATGAAATAGCATACCAAATGAAAAGAGTGATATATTCTATTTACACCATGTAAAAGTAATTCTTTGCACTATGCCAGCAGCCATATCTGGTTTCCCACTGAAGCTAAGCAGGGCCTGGTCAGTACCTGGATGGGAGACCTCCTGGGAAAACTAGGATGCTGCTGGTAGAGGTGTTATTGATGCTCACCCTGTGGTCTGTGTGGGTCCTATAACACCCCAGTAGTGAAGGGGACACTATACTGTAACAAGCACCGTCCTTCGGATGAGACGTTAAACCGAGGTCTTGACTTTCTGTGGTCATTAACAATCCCAGGATGTCATTCGATAAAGAGTAAGGGTGTAACCCCGGCATCCTGGCCAAATTTGCCCATTGGCCTCTGTCCATCATGGCCTCCTATTCATCCCCATATATGTATACGATTGGCTTCATCAATCTGTCTCCTCTCCACCAATCAGCTGGTGTGTGTGGTGGGCGTTCTGGCGCAAAATGGCTGCCGTCGCATCATCCAGGTGGTTCTGCACATTGGTGGTGGTTGAGGAGATGTGTAAATAGTAATTACATGCTATTTATACTTTATTTTGACAGATACATACTACTTGCACCTCAGTATTGTTGTACATTGACAGGATGCAATAATAACATAGAGTGTAAATTATTATATTTATTACAATTATTAAATGGATGCCGCCTTAACGGGACAATAAAAGCCCTCCCTACACCTACCCAATAAATGCTTTTATTATTATTAAACATTTCGTTAAGCACTTTATTTCCATTTTTAGAACATTTTCTTTATTTTTATTGAAAGTCTTTCTGATGTAATGGGAAAAGGGAGAAGAGCGAGCTCAGCAAAAGGCGGATTCGAACCCGGGTCGATCACTTCAAAAGCTAGATCCTTAAAGGGATAGTTCACCCAAAAATGAAAATTAGCCCATGATTTACTCACCCTCAAGTCATCCTAGGTGTGTATGACGTTCTTCTTTCAGATGAACACAATCGGTGTTATATTAAAAAAGTCCTGGCTAATCCAAGCTTTATAATGGCAGTAATTGTTGCTCTGTTTTGAAGTCCATAAAAAATGCATCTGTCCATCAAATAACTGCTCCACACGGCTCCAGGTGTTAATAAAGGCCTTTTGAAGCGAATCAATGCGTTTGTGTAAGAAAAATATAATATTTAAAACTTTATTTGGGGGGGAGTAAATCATGGGCTAATTTTCATTTTTGGGTGAACTATCCCTTTAGGCCTTAAGCCCAATTTATACTTCTGCGTCGACTATACGGCGTAGCTACGTCGTAGACTATGTGTTGATCTGCCAGAACCCCTCCCTCAGGGGTACACATGCTCCCTTCTTCTTTTCCTTTCGGCTGTTCCCTTCAGGGGTCGCCACAGCGAATCATCTGCCTCCATCTAGCCCTATCCCCTGCATCCTCTTCTCTCAGACCGAATAATTTCAAACCTCCTCTTTGGTCTTCCTCTCGACCTCCTGCCTGGCAGCTCTAACCTCAGCATCCTTTTACCGATAAGTATACATGCTCCCTCTGCGGACAAGGACACGGACAAGGACGCAGAAGTATAAATGAAAATCGACGCGTAGCCCACGGCGTAGAGGCCACTGGAGATGTGGAAATACAAGCATTTTTTTTTTATGTTGTTTGGCCCAACCAGGCATTGTTAGGCGGAGCTAACAAGGCACGTTATTTGCACTTGGTGTAAATAAACACTCTGTAACATTTAATACTGCATTTAAATGTTGACATTGTCACACAAAATGTAAACAAAGCTAAGAAAGCTCTTGCAAAGATGCAATCTTGTGTGAGGAGGAAACACAAGCTCACATTTGCATTCTTATTAATAAATGAGTCAGTAGTTATGATAACTGTATGAAACTGCTGCAACGAAAATATCAGACTTTAGCAAAGCACACATTTCAAATTGTCTACAATCATAAACAATCAAAAACCAATTGCTTTAACATGACCTGATATAAAGTTATGAATATGCAAAGTTGTCAGAAATTAAGTTATATATGAGTTTAGGATAATATAAAGCGTCATTGTCAATCAGAACATTCAGTATATTGTGGATTGCAACAGGCAGAACCTCGAAATGCAGTTTCAGATGCTGTCCAAGTGGTGGCGGCATCGGTTATATTAAAAACTGCACGCTTGTCATCACTTCTACAGTTTTTCCCCCCACACTTTAACAGCACAGAGTATCAGAAGTTGCTTTTAACTATTCCTGTCTGACAGAAGATCCGTGGATGCTGCTAATATTCATCTCTCAAATTACAGATCTGACATGTGCTCGGGGAAAAAAGACGTGGGTTGTTATTAAAGTGTGAAAAAAGAGAGGAAGTAAAACCAGTGAAAGTGTAGTGAAAAATCCTCACAGAGTCAAAGTGGAAAATTCGCCATCAGAAGCTCGCCTAAAGTTGGCGACACGTGGAATATTACTGCTATTAAAATGATGAGGAACAAAATAATTCCTCTTCTCTATTTAAGATTTTTTTCTAATAAAGCAATTTCTAATCCTCATAATAGGGGAGCATGAAGTGTAACACAAATATATATATATATATATATATATATATATTTCCATAATCAATACAGAGCCAATAATTTGATTACATTTTAAATTGTTTTCTCACAGTTTATGCTTCACCATAAGAGGAAATTAAATCACATCTAAGCAGTTAATTGATCATTCCAGCCTCCGTTTGGCATATTTTTATTTATTATTTTAACATTTAGGCATTTGATGGGTCAGTGCAGCTTGTGATTGATCACTGGTGTGTGGTTGGACAGAGACACGTACCGGGGCTGTGTGAGGTGATGACGTCGGCGAGCGTGTGGCAGGGCGCTGATTCCTGGTTGTTGTTGTCTTGCTCCTGTAGTTTATCCACCATGGCAATGACACAGTTCAAACTCTTCGCCACACTGGCCCAGACCCTGTCCTAGAAGAGTCAAAGCAAACGTTAATGGACCAACACTTACACTGCATAAACCTGACATGTAGACAAGACACAGTTGTCAGGAGCACTGAGTGTGCGAGTGACTTCAGGAATGATCTTTCTGGAGATTTACTCCCATTTGATGAGCTATTCACTACCAAAACTGCAGTGTGGTTGGTTTAAGGACCATGGTATCCCTGTTCTTAATTGGCCAGCAAACTCACCTGACCTTAACCCCATAGAAAATCTATTGGGTATTGTGAAGAGGAAGATGCGATATGCCAGACCCAACAATGCAGAAGAGCTGAAGGCCACTATCAGAACAACCTGGGCTCTCATAACACCTGATCATGACAGACTGTATTTATTTTAAGGATTTTAAAGATTGTTTAGAGTTCAGATAATTATTTTCTTAACGTGTGCTTCACTCCTTTCCACAAGTTTCTTCAACAACCAAAAGATTGTTTTCCGCTTCTGGTGCTTTATTACAAAAAATGTCCTATATTTTAGGGACATCTAGCATGAGGTTGTGAATTACACCTCCCACCGCTCACCCCTCCCTTTCGGAGCTACGGGGGCTGACACAGGACAAAAATGTTGTCGTCGGAGACAGCAGAGAGTGACTAGCGCTCTATAGAGAAGTTTGTCCCTTTAGGGTTAAAGTAGAAACAACATGCCACAAAATGGCGACTTCACTGTAAGGAGACCCGCGGTGTATGGAGACAGAAATGCCGTAATAAACAGTTCATCATGTAAGGTCTTTATTAAGATATGTCAAATTAAGATCTAGATGAGTTCAACAGAACGCACATAAATCCTAATTGAAATTCTGCATCAGGATGTTTCTGTAATATGGCTCCGGGTCTCATTAAAATGACTGTAGAAGCTGCACACACACAAACGTATCGCGGACCACAGCCGCTTGGACTGTGAGATAAAATTAAACATTCAGGTTCAGGTTTAATATGTTGCTGGTTACCACAAAAACATTCTTTTACTCTGGAATATTGTCTAAAATACCAAAAGACGACATTTCTATTGTCTGATAGAATTAAAGGAAAATACGAATGTGAAACATTCTGAGAGAAAAACGACAACATACTTCCTCTAATATGAATATTAGGAGAAGTCTAGCTTAATGCACAGCAAACTTCAGACTTCGTTCTCCCTTCTCTCTTGTGAGTGGAGCTCAAGGGCACACAAGTTATTTTGCCATTGATTAGAGATGCTTGTCTTATCATGGCCTCTAATCCTCTCCGGTTAGCCATGGTTATGACACACACACACGCACACGCGCACACACACACACACACACACACACACACACACACACACACACACACACACACACACACACACACACACACACGAAGGCAATTACAGTATCCATGTTTCACAGCACCATTGACTTAACAAACAGAACACATATTCCTGAGCCTCTTAATAAGAGGTTGTAGTTTGCGGTCATCCTTCAGTTTCTGTGGTAAAGGTTTCTACTAACAGATGCTAATAGTGGCTGCCGCATATGCTAATGCCACTGGCTTGGTTGTTAACCGTGTCCCTGTCTCGCCTCTAGTCCTGTGGAATGATTCAACCTCTCAAGATCCTATCAAATACGTCAGAGCACAGCTGGTGCAACTGTCAGGCTCTGTGACACTTGAGAGACACTTGAGGTGCAAGACTTGAAACTAATACCAATTTACAAAAGAAACCTGTTCAGTTTAATACTAGGGTTTGTTTAAACAGTTTGTCTTAGCAAACACCACTTATAATAGTGTTTATAAGCGTTAATTACTAAAATGTAGTTTTATATATATAACAATAACACACTAGTATTCATTTAATAGTATACATTTTCTGAAGACAATCTGTGGTATTTGCCCATGGAAAGCTATTAAGAGTTTAAAAGGATTGACTCTTTTAATGCACCCCACCCGTCTCAGACCTGTATGTCATCTTTTACATTACGTGCAGAAGTTATGAACATGATGCAGGGCACAGTCTGACTGCGTGATGAAGCCTATAGTTAAAATGCCACTAAAATTCAGGATTTGAGGGTAAAAAAATGCCCCTGTATGGGTTTTTGTCTTATATTTATATCATATGATATAGTTTAGCAATATCACATGAGCAAATGTGATATTGATTTTATACAACAGTTCAATAAACATTACATTTCAGACACAATATTGTCTGTTGAATATGAATATAGTTCCAAACAAAGCCTGAACTGTTGTGCGTCTCCAAGCAGTGTTATTATTACTGAATGAAACTGTGGTTTTTAACAAATCATTGATCAGTCATTGATTCAGTGGCCCAATCATAAAGGCGGTCACTTGCTTCATTCCTGAATGAATCAGCAGTTTGGATGAATCGGTTGAATGATTCACTCATTAAGACCGTGATTTGCTGCCTCCTACTGATGGTTTTAGTGTCGTATTTAGAGTGTCATTTGATTTTTCATTCAGAGACTGCATCCTTCAAAGGACTTGGACTTGGCCATGCCTTCGAAGGTCGAACCGAGCGTTGTTAAATTGGACGGCCTAGCCTACGCAGTTAATGTTGATGATGACAGTAACATTTGTACTGGGCTATATTAAACTGTCTGAAAACAGAGCAGGGTTCACAAACTGTCTAAATACATTCACCGTGGTCTATTTTGGTATATAATAAAGAGTATAAAGTATATATAATCGCATCTTACTAAGATAAGTCAACATTTGAACCGCTTCAAAGTTTTTATTATTATTTTTACATTTGTATCATTCGATATTTGAGTAAGTTGAAACCTAACTGTGCATTCACACCACCAGCGAGAGCGTCAAAGTGGCCGGAAGTCATTTTCAATGTGAGTCTGCGACGAGCAGTGGCGCGGTGCGTCTTGGACGTTTTGGGCGTCAAGGAGAGTTGAAATCAGGTCAACTTTATGGTAATGAGCTATGACGTGATTCGGCGGCAGCCAATCAGAATGTAGAGATGATTCCAGAGAACGCAGTCGTGTAAACTTTGGTTCTGTCCACATAAGTTCCCAAGCAAAATGGAGGAGAGGTTGATCACTGCTGTGGCGGGTTTGATACACTATTTATAGGCAATATTTTTGCTCCAGAACGCTTGTTTTTCAGCGGGAATGCAATTAATTGGCTCAAAACATTGCATTAAGGCTACACTCTAACCAGAAGAGTTATTGTAATAAAGGCTGCACACAAATGAATGTTAATGTTATTTAAAGACCAAGGCTAATTTTGGGATAATTTTCATTTCCAAGTTCTTTCCATTGATCAATTTTTTCAAACTTTCACATTTAAAATATTTCATGAGGTTATACTCTACTTGTGGTCAGTCTACACAAGTACCAATCAACATGCTTGTTTGCTTTGCAGCCCCTTTAAATAAAGTTTACAAACAGACAGACAAACATCAGAGAGTCCACAAATCTTTCTACAGCGTTGCTGGCAGGGCAGCCAGAGCGAATTTTGACGCTCTCGCTGGCGGTGGTGTGAACGCACAATGATACTTGGTTTTAAAAGTGTAATTCAGCAATTTCTCTCCAAAAAATTCCTGTCGTCACTGATGAATTTTGGGGAAGGCAAGACCGCGTAGGATCCATCTGTTGTATCCTTTATTTCACGGGAAACGAAGGCCGCATTTATAGGAGCCTTTGAATTAGGACTTTGTCGCACTGCAGCAAAATCGGCCTTCAAAGGATGAGCCTCTGAATTGGGACGCAGCTATAGTATTCATGATATTTCTGAGCTGCATTAAACAGTCTGTGTAAATACACCTAAATGCTAGCCTGACGTCGTCATACTCAATTCTAGTCAGAATATGAGTCTGATGCTGCTCCGTTGGGCTGTGATTATGGGGCGTTTCAACCAACCAGGAAAGACCTCAATTGGATAGACCTACAACTAGTGGTGGGCATAGATTATTTTTTTAATCTAGATTAAAATGGCTCATTTGAATTCTGCCGAAGGCATTCAGAATATGTGTGCTCGTAAGTGATCGTTTGTCTTTTTGTAGTTTGAATAATAAATAACTTCTGTCCCTTTAAGACCTGACGCACGCATATCCAAACACTGTTCCTGTGAGCTGGTTACGACTGTGTTTACGTTAAAACTCACCAAGATGGGCATTGAGACATTTGTTGAGTGTATTTGACCATTAATAAGCTGGAAAAGGAGCTCATTTTTGCACTTGTATGCCAGAGGCGGCTTTATTACGGTATGTGTGTGTGCGCTTATTAGTAGAATTAGTAGAATTAACGTTATGTGCAACCCCGCGCGAAATTCAGACCGGTCACACCAATACTAACAAAAGTCCAGCAGATGTGTTCGCAATGTTCAGAGGATTAAACGGACTGAATGAGAGGAGGCGGGTGCGTGTCACTTGCTGTCGGTCGGAGAGGAGAGCGCAGCTGATATCGATACTGTAGAAAATGAGTATTGTATCGTTTCAGATATTTCAGTATCGATACATAGCGAAATATGGATATTTTTGACAACACTAGTAGGCATACACACAGGTTCGAAGACTCGTTCTCTCGCCCCCTACAGTGCAATTCGGCTAGGTGTACATCCGTGCTAAAATATCAAGGTGAAAGTCATCATAGCTTGCGTAGTATAGACCCAGCTCCCAACCCAACTTTGAGAATAGATTAACGGCGATATTTTTTTTATCGCCCGATAAGAGTCTCACGTTAACACAGCACGTTAACGCCGATAACGGCCCACCACTACCTACAACCAATCAAAGCAACAGAGCGATGCATAACCTTAGTTGTCAAATGTCAACAGAACTCAACTGCACTGTGTTGCCAAGTCCGCGGGTTGTTTTCCATGTCCGCGGGTTGAAGCAACCCCAATTATGTGATATTTAGACCCAGGAATGCAAATTTTAGCATGCAGCCCTGCCAAAATAACATATTTTACCCCCCAAATGCCATTTTTTCCCCCGGAGAACCCCCCTGGAAAGCTATTGGGCTTGTTTTTGGCTAGTTTTGAGTAGCAATTGGTCGGGTTTTGTTGTAAAAACTTGGCAACGCTGTCTGCACACAAGCTGGAATAAGTAACGTTACAAGAAGAAGACGAGTGTAAACGATCTTTGCCGGTGTTGTAAAAAAGAATTTAAGGATACACAGAGTACTTACCAACACGATCATCATTTCTGAGAGAAATAGTAACAGTGAATGCATTCGAACAAGTTCTCTGTTTAGGATTAGAACAAATTCAACCCAAGCAAGCGCCTTTGATGACGTGGATGATTACGTCACTGTTTATCATCTGTCCATCATCGTCTAAAGCCCGTCCTGACAATTTCATTGGTCCGAACAGCTTCTGTTCGGGTATAGTTACTCCTATACGGATCAAGTCCAGACTGACCTGCCCGAGCTCAAATGTTGTGGGCGGGGCTAAGTTCGGCTGGCATCCAGGCTACCTAAATGCCATTTCAGACACAGCTCCTGTTATATGGCCACAGTGTAGCCTTAAACGATTATGAGTAATAAATTCTATGTTGAATCAAAATATTTATTTCTAATGTCTATTCAAAGATTTTCTCATCTAACACAATAATGACGTTAAATGATATTTTGGGGGGTCATTTCTGAACCAAAATTGATGTGCGAATGTTAACCAATTAATAAGATTTCCCCCAGTTTCACAGACAAGACTCGAGCCCTAGTCTCAGACTAAAATGCATGTTTGAGCTGTTTTAACTGAAAGCATATCTTAAAATATGTCAGTCATTATTTCGTCTGAAGATGCACACCAGTAGTGTTTTTACCTAAAGCCGGGTGCACACTGTATGATTTTGGCCACGATTTGGCCGTCTGAGACAAATTTTGAAATCCTAAAAGATTTCTCTGATCCTAGGCTAAAATCTGAAGTCTTTGATCCTTAGTTTGACATGTGCACCGACAACCGATTAAGGACCGTTGCGATCAAATTTTACCTCGGACAAAATTCTGGCAGTGTCAGAAGATTTGAGGCGCAATCCTGCAGTGTGACTTCTCCTAGGACGACCGTCAAATCAAGAACCAATAGGAGCGCAGAACCTGATGACGCATTTCTAGCGACAACATCAAATCACAACAGGGAACATGTCGAAAAGAGTCAGGTTGCCACCGCTTGTTTTTGTTGTTTGCTGAACGCTACCATTGTGTCTGTGAATGCGGCTCACCGTTACCGAACGTGTCACGGATTGATGACGTAAAACTCAATCCGTACGGGTCTCTTGCTTGCGTCCGTTTTTCGCGTCTGACTGTCGTACAGTCTGACACAATGACAACTGAGAACCTACAGTGTGACATGTATTACATCGGGGATCATGTTCTTACAGTCTGACAAGCAACATTCGCGGAGGATTTTGAAAAATCGCACAGTGTGCAGCACCCTTAAGGCATGTTTATAAAAGCTAATTGAACTAAGGCCTAATCCTGGCTTAATCTAAACCCTATCTGTGAAACCAGGCCTAAAAGATGTATTCGCATGTTAGCCCTAATTTATAAATAAGTGATTTATTTACTTCTCTTCTCTTCTATTAACTTGAAACCCTGTCTTTTTTGAAGGTGACGCTCCTAATACACACACACAGAGAAGTGAACAACACTTACCCATTCCTCCTCGTCGTACTCTTTGTGGTGCGGGATGGAGTCGGAGCGAAGTGGAGAGTATTTTTTTTCTTTCTGGGGTGTTTGAGATCCGTCTACATTATTGCAGACAGTGTGCGGCTCCTCAGTCACAGCGGGGTGCGAGTCGGCCTTGGGTGGGCTGGACGGAGTAGAAGTCTGAGTTTTGCTGACGTAGCCGGGACGGGCGGCATGCAGTGCTAAGAGGGCGCTCTTCAACAGCTCATCTTTCAGAGCGTGAACAAACTGCTCCGTCTGCAGAGAGAAAGAGAGAGAGAAGGGTGGGTTTGATAACACAGCATTTAATAACCAACATTTCATTAAACTACGGCGGAGCATAAGAGTGTGTGACAAAGATTAAAGGGACGGGGACGAGAAACGTATAAGAAAACTAATAAGCAGACAAGAGCAAACAGTGATGGCACAGTGGATAGAAAGAGAAGAGTGAAGTATGAGAATGCAGAAGAAAGAGGAAGAAGAATTAAAGAGACACAAAAGACACGCCGGTTCTTCTGAAGCAAGGTCTCAACACAACAACAATATATGATTCAATTAATCTTCAGAAGCGCTGGGATATTGAAAAGATCGCAGGAAAAACAGAGAGAGCAGGACGACCTCATTCACATTCGCATGTACTTGTACATATGTGTGTTTGTCTGATTTCACATTTGTCTGATTGAAAATCTCATCATTTATGAGTCACAGGGAAACTGTGGGAGACCTTTTAAATGTCAAATTTATTTATGAATGAAATCAAGATGGGACTAATAAAAGTCTTTGTGACTCAGTTTCATTATCAAAGCTCAATAAATAAAAGTATTGCGATGGAAATCTGTTTCACTCAGTTGTTTGTGCCGTTTCTGTTCAAACTAATGTCAAATTAGGGAAATGAATTGCGTTAAATAAATGTGTTAAACATATCTAATTAATCTGTTTAATTAATTACAATAAAATCCACCAATTAATGTATGAACCTCAAAAGACTAGACATCTCTGAAGTTCAAGTGCTCCCATTTGAGATGCTGTTGGTATTAATAAAAAAAAAATGTATACACTACAGCAGGGCCGTAACCACCATAGACATTGAGGGGGACAAGTCCCATGAATAATTAGAAATGGCCAAATTGTCCCAATATTTGATATCGTTGATGCTGCTCTGCTGTACTCATTACACACCGCTCTGTTTGTTGCTAGCAATTTTGGCCCTATGAAAGGATATGATGTTGGGCCCCCTACCGCACCAACCTAGCTATCCAAAATCTGGATAATACTGACCAATTAAGCTCTGCTCGCTCAACCCAGAATGCCCCAATTGCCTGATGAAACATTGATTAAAATTAAGATACAATTCATACAAAATAAAATTAAAATGAAGTGGCCACAATTATGTCTGACCCACTCCACGTCTCCTGGCATTGCGCATCTCATTCTCACTCATGCTGTTCACTTTTCATAATCAACATAGATTGACAGATTGACAACATAGACATAAAAAATAACATTATAATATTAAAGCAAAAATATAAAACTAATTGCCTTTTCTTAATGGCTACAACAATTATAGTAGCCTACAGTACAGAGAAATGTCATGTCGGAGCGGGATTTGAGCGAACGTCATTTTACCGGTGAGCGTGAACGGTTCATGAGTGGAGCGTTTTGCTGGATATTGCCGGAAATGCAGAAATAAGTCATAATTTTGTTATATTTGTAACTCTTTGGTAGATTATACATATATAATTTCTATTACATTACTACTAGTACTGTTACTACTAATATAACCGATCTCTGGGGGCCCCAAAAGTGTGTGGGCCCTTGTGTAGCGTTCACACCAGACGCGAATGACGCAAATAATTAGCGCTATTCGCGTGAAGTTAGACGCTTGAACATTTTGAGTTAACTCGCTTCATTCGCGTGTGAAATTCGCTTCACAAAAGACGCAAATTCGCGTCATGGGAGGGGCTTCTGCCAGCCGCCTTGTCTCGCTGAGAAATGGCTGACATGGGCTGTGTTTACATGTCTTTTTTTGTTAAAATCTACTGTTAATGTGTGACAAAACGTAGTTTTAAGACTTTTCAGGCGATAATGTAGTTGTTTAAAGCTCAAGTCTGTGGTTTATTTATAAAAAGAGTGCCTATTTGAACATTTCTCTTAACATTATCTGCCGTTTTCGCAGTTGTGAGCTCCAGTGGATCAGCGGTGCTCCGCGCTTGTTTACCCCGGCGAGAGCAGCCTTTCCTCGGCCAGTCCTTCTGCCGTCTGCCGCTGGCTCTGATGTCTCTGTGGTGTCCCAAGCTATAATTCGTCTTGTGTAGATGTAACAGGCGTTCCCTTTCAGTTGGTCACGTTCGACGTACGTCGGACGTACCAACGAATTGGGATCACTTCAGAGAGCCCCTATCAGCTTCGAGATATGGAGAACAGGCCAATGGCCATTGGTGTGCAAGATTTGCATCTCGCGTTCCCCCCCCATACTGCGGGTATAAAGCGGAAGCGAGAGCAACACGCAGTTGTCATTCACTTCGGAGCCGAACTGCCGTTAATTCGAAGAACAAGACGCAATTCTTCAAAGAGAGAATTTTGCTTATCAGCAGAGAGAGAAAGGAGGACGTGAGGACACTTGTGTTGGCGAGACGGCACGGAACTGCGTGCTCACCGCTGCATGCAGCAAAAACTGCTGTTCTCACAGCAACCTGAGAACATTTCTTAGTTGGTTCGGTGAGGGCGTTCCATACAGTGAGTGCAGACACAGGCTGCACCTTTTCCCAGTGTTCTGCCGTGGTTATCCCTGGGTGCTTCAGCACTAAGAGCGTTTCCTCACAAAAAGAGTACACGTGACACTGCGTCTTTTTCAAGATGTCATTCCACCCGTGCGTTTCTGGATGCGGTCGTTCCCTATCGCCTGCTGACGGTCACAATCGCTGCATCACGTGTCTGGGCATCCTGCACGCTGAAGCAGTGTTTGTGGATAGTTCGTGTTCCCACTGCGGGAACATGACTATCTCGGCGCTTAGGTCGAGACTTACCTACCTTAGGGAAGGCGGAGTCCCCCTACCCATACCTCAATCTAGTGCTATTCCTGCACCGCAGAATAGACCTACTTCGACGGATGGCCGGGGTGTCCTGAGGATTACGTTCAGGGCAAACCCGCCGAGCAAACCTCCGCGGGCCCCTGATCCCTCACAAGCGCCTGTAAGTTCTCTTCCGGTCTGACCGTGAAAGCTTACAGGTCTTGTGGACAGGCCACGTCTGCCTTGCATGCCATGTCACTGCTTCAGGTGCATTAAGCCCAAGCACTCATGGACATGCACGAGGGTAGGCCTGACCCAGAGCTCCTCCGGGAGCTCCGAACGGCGATGGACCTCGCCCTACGGGCGACGAAAGTCACCGCCCGTTCCCTTGGTCAGGCGATGTCCACGCTTGTGGTCCAGGAGCGGCATCTCTGGCTCAACCTGGCCGACATGAGGGAGACTGATAAATATCGGTTCCTGGATCTCCATGGCCGGGTTGTTCAGCGACGCTTGGCGGTGTTCGACGCTCCCATGCCTCGTCACCCTCAAGCGCCTCTCCAATCGCCAGCAGGGGATGCCGGCTGTGGGGATGCACACAAATGGCCTTCTCATACTCGCACATCCCCTCAGTGGAAGCAGGTAAGTGTTGCGCAGCACACTCAGACCCCATTTCGGGCCGCTCCCATGCCGTCCGAGTCGGGTCCCTGCATGCCCATTCAACAAGGTGCTGAAAGCATTCTTTAGAAATGTTGGCCCATATTGATAGGATAGCATCTTGCAGTTGATGGAGATTTGTGGGATGCACATCCAGGGCACGAAGCTCCCGTTCCAACACATCCCACAGATGCTCTATTGGGTTGAGATCTGGTGCGCGGGTTGTGAGCGCGTTGCTGGTGTTAGAGCTCCGTCGAACTGATTCATAATCCTTGATTTTCTCCTTAACACTCGCTTACAAACAAATATTTTCTATTATTTACAGCGTGTGAATATATCTCCGATACGATTATCTATAAAAAACAATCGGATTGCTTTAATATCGCTACTTATATCCGAACTTCCACTACTAGCCGTAGCCCGCTAGCATTGCACGCGTGGTAACTTATTTACACCCGTCACCACTGAAACCTACAATTCGCCATCGTAGCACATCCGCTACAATGTCGAATAACTCGTATGTGTGTCTAATGTTACCTCTGAGTGCAGGCGAGGACACGTTCGAGCTGCATTCGGTGCAGTTGGAGTTGGAGTCGTTGGAGAAGCAGATTCGCGACCTACTAGACAGACAAGCCGTGCTGAGAGTGCGACGATCAGCGCTTGAAACATCACGCGCCGATGCGCACAAGTCAGTGGTTAGTAACCGCTTGACTCCGAGCTTGTCTACTCAGGACACAAGCACCCAGGACGCGATCATCATCCCTGGTTTCGTTCACTCCGGCACCGACACAGCACCATGGACCCTGGGTTTTTCCACAGCGGAAGACGCGAGCTAGGACCTCTCCGCCCCTCCCGGTCTTCGAGATCTCCACCCGGAACCGCTTCTCCCCTCTTCGCGAGACGGAACGCGATGCTGTGATCATCAGTACTTCCATCGTCTGGCATGTCCACACTACCTCAGGTAAAGGCAAGGTAATCACTCACTGCTTTCCTGGTGCTCGTGTTCTCGATGTCGCTGCGCAGGTTCCCGAGATCCTGAACGGTGACGAGCGCATCGGGGCTGTCGTGTTGCATGCGGGAACGAACGACACCAGGCTGCGGCAGACGGAGGTTCTGAAGAAGGACTACAAGAGTCTGGTCGAGACGGTGCGCAGAACATCGCCTGAAGCAACGATCATCGTGTCTGGACCCCTTCCCATGTACCGACTAGGACATGAAAAGTTCAGTAGATTATTTGCTCTAAATGAATGGTTAATGTCATGGTGTAATGAACAGAAGCTGCTCTTTGTTAATAATTGGAATCTGTTCTGGGAGCGACCTAGACTCTTCCGTCCTGATGGCCTTCACCCCAGCAGAATCGGGGCTGCTCTTCTGTCGGACAACATCTCCAGGGCGTTACACACCACCATATGACTAGTAAGTCAAAGTCCAGATCACAGTCTTTGCAGGATTCAGGCCGCATCATAGCACAGAAACTGCGCTCGTTAAAATCACAAATGATTTACTTCTAGCTTCTGACCAAGGCTGTATCTCAATACTAGTTCTACTCGATCTTAGTGCTGCGTTCGATACTATAGATCATAAAATATTCATAGATCGACTTATACTGTATACCAGTATACTCATAGATATACTTATACCAGTATATAAATTATACTGGTGTTCAGGGACAGGCATTAAACTGGTTTAGATCGTACTTATCAGACCGCTACCATTTTGTTTGTCTAAATGGGGAAAAATCAAAGATGACGTCAGTAGACTATGGGGTGCCGCAAGGATCCGTGTTAGGCCCTCTGCTATTCTCAATATATATGCTGCCACTTAATATTATAAGAAAACATGGAATTATATTATATACTTCCTGATATTGTTCGAGGTTCAGACTCGCTGTCCCAGTTTAAAACTAGATTAAAGACGCATCTCTTTAGCCAAGCATTCACATTATAATTACCTTTTATACTATAATATAATATAATATAATATTCTGAACAGCAGCTATGCTAATTATTTCCCATCTGCTTTTCTGTTGTTATCTCGGGACACTAGTCCCGAGGTAAATAGTTTGTCAGCTCCAGTTTGTATCCAGCCTCTCATGAAGACTTCGGATGCCCCAACACCTGTGATGAGACGACTCCACGCCTGTGAAGAGACGACTCAACGCCAGCGTTTTTTATGGCCTAAATTAATAAACGATTGATTAACTTTTCGAACATTTTTCTTTAACATTGTCTTTCTAATATTTTTACTGTACATTTATGAAATGCACTTTCTGTAAAGCTGCTTTGAAACAATGTGTATTGTGAAAAGCGCTATACAAATAAATTTGAATTGAATTGAATTGAATTGAATTGACTGTGGGGGCCATTTTAGTACAGTGAACTCATTGTCATGTTCAAGAAACCAATTTGAAATGATTCGAGCTTTGTGACATGGTGCATTATCCTGCTGGAAGTAGTCATCAGAGGATGGGTACATGGTGGTCATAAAGGGATGGACATGGTGATGGTCAGAAACAATGTTCAGGTAGGCCGTGGCATTTAAACAATGCCCAATTGGCACTAAGGGGCCTAAAGTGTGCCAAGAAAACATCCCCCACACCATTACACCACCACCACCACCAGCCTGCACAGTGGTAACAAGGCATGATGGATCCATGTTCTCATTCTGTTTACGCCAAATTCTGACTCTACCATCTGAATGTCTGAACAGAAATCGAGACTCATCAGATCAGGCAACATTTTTCCAGTCTTCAACTGGCCAATTTTGGTGAGCTTGTGCAAATTGTAGCCTCTTTTTCCTATTTGTAGTGGAGATGAGTGGTACCCGGTGGGGTCTTCTGCTGGTGTAGCCCATCCGCCTCAAGGTTGTGCGTGTTGTGGCTTCACAAATGCTTTGCTGCATACCTCGGTTGTAACGAGTGGTTATTTCAGTCAAAGTTGCTCTCCTATCAGCTTGAATCAGTCGGCCCATTCTCCTCTGACCTCTAGCATCAACAAGGCATTTTCGCCCACAGGACTGCCGCATACTGGATGTTTTTCCCTTTTCACACCATTCTTTGTAAACCCTAGAAATGGTTGTGTGTGAAAATCCCAGTAATTGAGCAGATTGTGAAATACTCAGACCGGCCCGTCTGGCACCAACAACCATGCCATGCTCAAAATTGCTTAAATCACCTTTCTTTCCCATTCTGACATTCCGTTTGGAGTTCAGGAGATTGTCTTGACCAGGACCACACCCCTAAATGCATTGAAGCAACTGCCATGTGATTGGTTGATAAGATAATTGCATTAATGAGAAATTGAACAGGTGTTCCTAATAATCCTTTAGGTGAGTGTATATATATAAAGTGTATATTAACTGACAGGAAATACTTTTGAGAAGTTGTAAAACTATTTTAAATCGGATTTTGCCCATTTTATTTTATAATTACTATGCATGCTGCTTTAATAGCTTCGTTTATGTCAATTGTCACACTAATCCTTTCTGACAGATTAATATTTTCCTGACTTCACTACACTAGGGGTTCAAAAAGCTGTGGCTTTGCTTAAAAAGAGAAAATAACCCAGTTAGGCCCGGCTTATCTGTTGAATGTAATTTGCCACCCGTCACCAGTAAGGTTTACTCAGTGTCCTCATATTTCAGGGGCGACTGAACAGATGCTGATGTTACTTTAACAGCAGTGGACGGGACATTTGCATATCACCAAATCAGCGCTCCTGTGATCTTTTCTCTACCCCACCAATCATTACTTGAGATAATGATAATCACATGAAGCAATGAACTTCCATGATCCTTGAGTTTGGATTCTCACCTGAAATGGCGTGTGTTTTAATGCTATTTTTAAACTCAATGGCATTTTAACAAGCCCAGAAGTGACTAGCAGTGAGGTGGCATTCCTGCGGGACAACTGTCCATTGTCAGTGTCTGATTGATGCCTCATCACGCGTCAGGATCTGAATGTTCCGTGTCATTACGGGAACCCACATTCCTGAGAATAGGAATTTGTTCCAAGCGCTCATTCTCAGATGTGTGCAACAGTGACAGGAGCAGCACCAAAGGTGAACAGACGTGTGCACTAGAGCTGTTCTGACATTTATTACAGGGGGTTAGACCTCAGATACCCAGACTTTCCAATGCACCGTCAGTCATTTTTAAAGTTTGCCCACTTTCTGCCACACCTTTATTTTTACTTTTAATATATATTCCTTTATATACACCAGTTTAACAGTTCCTAACTACTATATGCTCTTACATTGATGCTTAGAAATCTAAATGATTTAAATTAATTCTTACCTCTATAGAAGAGAACAGCAATTGTACATTGTTTCAAAATATTAAATTTTTATTTTTAATGTTTGGTTACAATAATAAATAATAAAAACAAAAATAATGAAAATAAAATAAAATAAATATTTTGAATCGATTGCTGTTTGGTCAAAATAATAAATAATAAAATAAAAATAATGAAATAAATAAGTTAATAGTTTGAAACAATGTAATTTCTGTTTGGTTACAATAATAAATTATGAAACAAAAATAATGAAAATAAAATAAAATAAATATTTTGTATCGATTGCTGTTTGGTCAAAATAATAAACAATACAACAAAAATAATGAAAAAAAAACAAAACAAAAAAACAATTGCTGTTTGTTAAAAGCTCTAAATAAATAAATAAACTATATAGTTCTTAAACATTTTTAACCAATTTAGATAGCTGTTTGGTCCAAATAAAACAAAAATAAAATAAAATATTGATAAGTTATTTGATAATAAGTTACAGTTGATGTTTGGTTAATGTAATGTGATATCTCTAAAATAAATAAATAAATAAATAGGTTGTAAATTGTTGTTTGAAATAAAATAAAATATATATTTGAATCAGTTGCTGTTTTGTCAAAAATAATGAAAAAACATTATTTTGATAGCTATAAAATAAGAATAAATAAATAAAATAAATTACTTAGTTGTTGTAAAAAAACAATTACTGTTTGGTCAAAACAATAAATAATAAAACAAAAATAATAAAATAAATAAGTTAATATTTTGAAACAAATGAGTTAAAGTTGATGCTTGATTAATGTAATGTGATAGCTCTACATAAATAACATAAATAAATAAAGTTGTTTGTAAATTGGTTGTGAATTGTTGTTTGGAATAAATAAAATAATAATAATAAAAAAATGAATTAATTGTCACCGTTGATGACAATAATTAGCTAAAGTTGATGTTTGGTTAATGTGATAGCTCTAACAAATAAACAAATAAATTGGTTGTAAATTGTTGTTTGAAATAAAATAATATATATATTTGAATCAGTTGCTGTTTTGTCAAAATAATAGATAATAAAACAAAAATAATGAAAAAAATATTATTTTGATAGCTATAAAATAAGAATAAATAAATAAAATAAATAACTTAGTTGTTGTAAATTGTTTGAAAAAAAACAAAAAACAAAAAAACAATTACTGTTTGGTCAAAACGTCACATACGTAACCGAGACGTTCCCTTGGGATCCCTACAAACATGCCAGGAATGCTGGCCCTTCCAGCGCCCTGCCTGAGCTCGCTGCACCACTCCTATGTTGGAGTGGGAGTCAGGACTCCAGGCAGGGAAGGACAGTCACTGCTGTTCCTGCAAGACCCACTCAGCGTGACTATTGGATAACGCTGGGAAAGCGTCGGGAGATGGTACGCTGCGGAGCCACATCCCTCAATGGAAGCAGAGGTGGAATACGCATAAGGACTAACCTATCAGGGTAGTGAAACATATGGAAGTCTCTGGGGTGGACCCAACCGGCAAGGTACGTCTTGGGACTGGTAAGCCAAGACGATGGCATCCACTATCCAGTGGGTCAACCTCTGCTTGGAGACAGCCTTTCCCTTATGCTGACCTCCGTAACAGACGAAGAGCTGCTGTGAGGATCTGAAGCTCTGAGTCCGGTCAACGTAAGCGCAGAGAGTGCGGACGGGACATAACAAAGCTAGGGCTGGGTCTGCCTCCTCCGAAGGCAGCGCTTGCAGGTTCACCACCTGGTCCCGAAAGGTAGTGGTAGGAACCTTGGGCACATATCCAGGCAGGGGTCTCAGGACAACGTGAGAGTTGGCCGGCCCGAATTCTAGGCACGATTCGTCGACCGAAAGTGCATGCAGGTCCCCTACCCTCTTGATTGAGGCCAATGCGGTCAGGAGGACTGTCTTCATGGACAGGATTTTTAGCTCAACTGACTGCAAAGGCTCAAATGGTGGACCCTGGAGTGCTCTAAGCACCAGGGCTAAATCCCAAGAGGGTACCGAGGTTGAACGAGGAGGATTCAGTCTCCTCGCACCTCTGAGGAACCTGACGATTAAGTCATGCTTACCTAAGGATTTACCGTCTACTGCATCGTGATACGCCGCTATTGCTGCGACGTACACTTTGAGGGTGGAGGGAGACAGCCTTCACTCCAACACATCCTGCAGGAAGGAAAGCACAATGTTAATCGAACACTTCCGGGGGTCTTCCCGGCGGGAAGAACACCACTCGACGAACAGGTTCCACTTCAGGAAATAGAGGCGCCTCGTAGAGGGGTCACACTGCTTGTGGCAGGCCACCTAGAACCTCCGCTTCCCGGGACCAGGGACCAGACATGGAGATTCCAGAGGTCTGGACGCAGGTGCCATAGACTGGTTCAGTGCACCTGGGATGTAAATGGCACGAAGTGACCTCACAAACTTCTGACTCCACAGGAGGAGATGGCGGGCGAGCCGGAGCATGCAACGGGAGCATAGACAGGGTTCTTGCAGGTTTCAGAAAGTCAAATTTAAGACCTTTTTAAGACATTTTAAGACCATAAAGATTGAAATTTAAGACCTATACGACGCATTACCAAAATTATTTAAATCAAAGAAATAATAAAAAAAGCAATAAAGCAATGACGTTAGTAACCCTCCACAGCCAACAACGAGCCAAATGCCCAAAACCTTAGGCCCAAAATGAAAATAGGCTAAAACAAACTTGCCCTCAAATAGAATAGATTACAAAACAGCATATTAATAGCCTAATAGAGATTGAACAGGGGATGCACTAGGGAGATAGGATAAACTAGGGATGCACGATTTGGAGAAGATATCTAATTGCGATTATTCTGGTTAAAATGCAAATGTTTTTTCGTTTTTTTACAAATGAAAAGTGTATGCATATAACATTTTATATATTAATGTTTATATATTAACGAGACTAATAATAATGATTATATTCAATAAATACAAATATTTAACAAAATTAGAAATACTACTATTACAATAACATTTTAATTATTAAAAAATTTAAAATAGAGTATTTAAGAATAAATATATCAATATAATAATAATACTAATAAAATAACATTTATATTTTACAGAAAACTTATTTTACAAAAAAACCTGCTGGGTTACCTGTTAATATGCAAACAGCCTATGACTAAAAATCATTAGAAAGGTCTAAAGATTTATTGTAAAAAATAAAATAAAGAAATTCTGTGCTTTTTATCTGTGATATACATTTCTTAAAGTCTATGTATTTAATATTAAATATGAGCCTCTTATGCATCCACTGTGGGGGAAAAACTGTACATTGGAGAAAAACATATGGATTGTCATATAAATGTATTTAGAGAGAAGTATTATTTTTCATATTTGTTACCCAAACTTTCATTCATACTGGAAGCCAGAGGGAACCAACACCCCCAGAAACCAACACCCCCAGAAAGAACTACAACACACCGAACAAATGTGCTGAGGGCGGCGCAGCAAAGACTCTAGAGCTCCGTTATGAGCTCCGCTTTCGCGATTCGATACTTTTTTGCTACAGTGTAACGTTAATAACTTTCTGCGGCCAGCATTTCTGGAAATGAACGAGGATAACACTTTTTTTAAGACCTAACTAAATTAAATTTAAGACCTCGGGTGAAAATCTGGCCGTTTTTAAGACGTTTTAAGGCCTTAAATTTAAAAAATAAAATTTTAGACATTTTAAGACTTTTTAAGACCCCGCGGGAACCCTGATAGAGCACCCTGTTGGTTGATGTACGCAACGGCCGCAGTGCTGTCCGAACAGACCAGTACGTGCTTGCCCCGAAGCGGTTTCTTGAACCGTGCCAGGGCAAGACGTACCGCCAGTTACTCTAGGCAATTGATATGCCAACGCAGTTGGGGCCCCGTCCACAGACCCGAAACTGCGTGCCCGTTGTACGTGGCCCCCCAGCCCGTGGATGAGGCATCCGTGAAGACCACAGCATGCCTGGACACCTGTTCTAAGGACACTCCGGCCCGGAGAAATGAGGGGTCTGACCACGGGTTGAAGGTTTGGCGACAGTAAGGAGTAACTGAGACCTGGTACTGACCGCGCTTCCACGGCCATCTCGGGACTCGGTCGTGTAACCAGCGTTGAAGCGGTCTCATATGAAGCAATCCGAGCGGCGTTACCGCGGCTGCAGATGCCATATGCCCCAGGAGCCTCTGAAAGAATTTCAGTGGGACCGCTGTCCTGCCTTTGAACGTATTCAAGCAGTTCAACACTGACCGGACGCGCTCTGTAGTGAGGCGCGCAGTCCGGCTGACCGAATCCAGCTCCATACCGAGATAAGAGATCCTCTGCGTGGGGCAGAGTTTGCTCTTATCTCGGTTGACCCGAAGTCCCAACAGGCTGAGGTGACTGAGCACCATGTCCCTGTGTTCGCACAACTGATCCCGAGACTGAGCCAGTATGAGCCAGTCATCGAGATAGTTGAGTATCCGAACGCCGCGTTCTCTGAACGGAACAATGGTTGCCTCGACGACTTTCGTGAAGACACAAGGCGACAGGGACAGCCCGAATGGCAAGACTTTGTACTGATATGCCCTCTCCTCGAACACAAAGCGCAGGAACGGTCTGTGTCGAGGAAGGATAGAGACATGAAAGTACGTGTCCTTCAGGTCGATCGCTGCGAACCAATCTTGGGGTCGGATGCACTGGAAAATGCGTTTCTGCATTAACATTTTGAACGGGAGCTTGTGCAGGGCCCGATTCAAAATGCGCAGGTCCAAGATTGGTCTTAACCCACCCCCTTTCTTAGGTACAATGAAGTAGGGGCTGTAGAGCCCCGACCTCATATCGGCAGGAGGAACCGGCTCGATCGCGCCCTTTGCCAGCAGGACATCGATCTCGGACCGCAAGACATGGGCATCGCTGCTCCGCACTGAGGTGAAGAGGATGCCCATGTACTTGGGAGGCCGGCGTGCGAATTGAATCGCATAGCCAAGTCTGATGGTACGGATGAGCCAGCGTGACGGTCTGGGGAGGCCAAGCCAGGCTCCCAGAGACCGAACAAGCGGGACCAACGGCACCACAGACGTACCCAGGGTGAGGCAGCGAGGTGGAGCACTCAGACCCGACTCGGGAGGCCCGGGGGCGGCCCGGAGTGTTGTCTGAGTACTCCAGGTGGGGCAGAGTGTGGGTGAGAAGGCCCGGGGGCGTCCTCGGTGCCCACACTGCTGCCCCCTGGTGAGGGGTGAGAGGGGAGGAAAGGAGTGGCAAGGCCCGGGGGCGTTGCGCACTGCCAACCTGTCCCTCTCGGAGCTCAGGGAGGGAGGAAACTGCTCTTTTATTGAGAATGTGGGTACCGCTGGACCCCGGAGGGCCAGCGGCAGGATTTCGGTACCAGCATTGTTGTAGACATTCTCCCCCCGGTCCTCCTCCGGGGGGAGTAGGGGTGTGGACACCACCTCCCCTGGAGCAACTCCTCTTCTCCCTGGGCTCCCCGTGTCAGGGCCGCTTGCCCTTACGCTTGCCTGCAGACTTCGTGGGCCCCGACACGGGTTGGGCGCCCCCCTTGCGACCGGCGCCCTGCTTCCCCGGTTGTGGAGGCTGCTGCTTAGGTTTAGCAGGGGCGGAGGTGGCCGCAGGAGGACACGCTCGGCGACGAGCAGGCGGAGGTGCGGCCGGTGACTGGGTGGAGGCAGCAGCGGGTCGCCGGGGCAGGATGTTCTTGATAGCCTCCGTCTGCTTCTGGGCCAGAGAACTGCTGGGCGAAGTTCTCGATGGCGTCGCCGAAGAGGCCGGCCTGACAGACAGGGGCGTTGAGGAACCGTACTTTGTCGGCCTCACGCATATCTGCCAGGTTCAGCCATAGGTGGCGTTCCTGGACCACAAGTGTGGACATCGCCCCATCCAGGGGAGTGCCCTCACTGTAACCCTCAGGTCTCCACCAAAGGCATCAGCCAAAGTAGCAGCCCTCTGCTTTGCAGCGGGAGGACCACTAGATCGGGGGATGCGCAATGGGACTCCACCCCTTTTGAGGTATTGAAGCCTAGACCGTAATACTGCGATGGTCATGTTCGCGCAGTGCGAACATGAGTCATCCACGAAAGCCGCCTCAGCGTGCTTAACGCCCAAACACACGGTTTGAATGACATCTTGAAAAAGACGCAGGGTCAAACCGTGTTGTTCTTTTAGAAGAAGAAAAAACGCTCCAACAAGTGCCGAGGTACACAGGGGAAATGGCCGCGGCTCACAGCAGTTCAAAGGTGCAAGCCTGCTGTGAGCACTCAAAGGAAAACGCCCAGCGAGCTGTGAAAACAGCTGTTTGTTCTCCACTGTAAGGCACCACTGTAAGGCACCGTCACACGACACTGGAAGCAGGTAAGCAGTTTTCCTCTTGACTCGTAGTAATTCACAAACACTCTTCGTAGGAACATATAACAATGCTCGGCTCCGAAGTTGAAAACGATATGCGGTACTTCCACTTCCGTATTTATACCCGCAACGCGGGGCGGCGCGTGGAATGCGTGAACCGCTTGCCAATGCTCATTGGTTCGTTTCTATACTCTCGAAGTAGATTGGTCTCTGAAAACAGATCCCAATTCGTCGGTCAGTTCCGATGTACGTTGAACGTGACCGACTGAAAGGGAACAATAAATAATAAAACAAATTAAAAAAAATAAAATATTTTGAAACAAATGAGTTAAAGTTGATGTTTGA
This sequence comes from Romanogobio albipinnatus, assembly GCA_023566225.1. Taxonomy (NCBI): domain Eukaryota; kingdom Metazoa; phylum Chordata; class Actinopteri; order Cypriniformes; family Gobionidae; genus Romanogobio; species Romanogobio albipinnatus. The sequence continues at coordinate 63,626,988 of CM042241.1, read as the reverse complement.
TTAATGTAATGTGATAGCTCTAACATAAATAAATAAATAAATAAATAAATACATTTGTTTGTAAATTGGTTGTTTGGAATAAAATAAATACATAAATAAAATTTAAAAAATAATTTTATTTCATAAAATGAAAAAACTGTCACCGCCCTAGACAAAAGTGTGCGTGTAGAGATGTAGCGCTCTAATGCAACATCAACACGCAGCCTCACAAACAAACACTCGCTCACGGTTGGAGATTTCAATCAGCAGAAGCGCGCCAGCTTCAGCGGTGGCCGTCACACTTCTAATCAAGGAGGTGAAGAGAGGCGGCAGAGAGAATTAAGTAATGAAGGCGGCTGATTGGCGATATTCCTCTGTGGCAGAAACAATCCCTGCGTCACAGATTGCACACTGACAGCACCGGATGTAATTCATTAATTACAAACAGAAAACACCAAGGCCTCCAAACGAGATCCTCAGCCTGGTGGCTTCTGTTGGGTTTGGCAGAGGGGAAACGTGACAGACCGATGGCCGTTTGACAAAGAGCCTCAGTGTTTGCAAATCGACCCGTTTCAGGCCAAGGCTTGGTGGTCTCAGTGAACTTAATGACATGAATATGCTGTGTTTGATCAGGCAAAATCTGGTTTTGATTGAGCATACAATTTGATGTACATGTTTTTTACTCATTGTACCATGTTTTTAGGCCATACCATGATATTAATACCATTAAAAAACTATGGTATATACAGTAATATACATCAAAGCACCATGGTATTACGATCTGATTCAATTCCTGTACTGTGGGATGGCCGAGTGAAACACTGGACATCACTTCTGTCACTGATTCACCAGCAGCTTCAGAATGTGAATACATTGAGTGTGACAGTAATGTATTTCATTAGAAAAGATATTTGCCCTTAAAGCATGAACATTTGCAGGAGTATTAATAGCCGCACGATTCAGACTCGTTTTACATTTATGCTCCCAAACCACCGTCTTGAAGATGAATACTTTATTTCAATTTTACTTTTGCTTTAAAACTTCATGTAATTCCAAAGTGACTCTGGTATTTAAGGACACTGGCTGAAATTGACTTTTGCATAAAGATTTTTCAAAGGTTTTTTTTGATGAGTCGCATTAATATCATAATAAATCTTTCCAGTTTATTTTCAGTTATTATCTTGGAAAAATACTGTGAAAAAATTTAAATATACATACAGTGAGGAAAATAAGTATTTGAACACCCTGCTATTTTCCAAGTTCTCCCACTTGTAAATCATGGAGGGTCTGAAATTGTCATCGTAGGTGCATGTCCACTGTGAGAGACATAATCCACAAAAAAAAAAAAATCCAGAAATCACAATGTATGATTTTTTAACTATTTATTTGTATGATACAGCTGCAAATAAGTATTTGAACACCTGAGAAAATCAATGTTAATTTTTGGTACAGTAGCCTTTGTTTGCAATTACAGAGGTCAAACGTTTCCTGTAGTTTTTCACCAGGTTTGCACACACTGCAGGAGGGATTTTGGCCCACTCCTCCACACAGATCTTCTCTAGATCAGTCAGGTTTCTGGCCTGTCGCTGAGAAACACGGAGTTTGAGCTCCCTCCAAAGATTCTCTATTGGGTTTAGGTCTGGAGACTGGCTAGGCCACGCCAGAACCTTGATATGCTTCTTACAGAGCCACTCCTTGGTTATCCTGGCTGTGTGCTTCAGGTCATTGTCATGTTGGAAGACCCAGCCTCGACCCATCTTCAATGCTCTAACTGAGGGAAGGAGGTTGTTCCCCAAAATCTCGCAATACATGACCCCGGTCATCCTCTCCTTAAAACAGTGCAGTCGCCCTGTCCCATGTGCAGAAAAACACCCCCAAAGCATGATGCTATCACCCCCATGCTTCACAGTGGGGATGCTGTTCTTGGGATGGTACTCATCATTCTTCTTCCTCCAAACACGTTTAGTGGAATTATGACCAAAAAGTTCTATTTTGGTCTCATCTGACCACATGACTTTCTCCCATGACTCCTCTGGATCATCCAAATGGTCATTGGCAAACTTAAGATGGGCCTTGACATGTGCTGGTTTAAGCAGGGGAACCTTCCGTGCCATGCATGATTTCAAACCATGACGTCTTAGTGTATTACTAACAGTAACCTTGGAAACGGTGGTCCCAGCTCTTTTCAGGTCATTGACCAGCTCCTCCCGTGTAGTTCTGGGCTGATTTCTCACCTTTCTTAGGATCATTGAGACCCCACGAGGTGAGATCTTGCATGGAGCCCCAGTCCGAGGGAGATTGACAGTCACGTTTAGCTTCTTCCATTTTCTAATGATTGCTCCAACAGTGGACCTATTTTCACCAAGCTGCTTGGCAATTTCCCTGTAGCCCTTTCCAGCCTTGTGGAGGTGTACAATTTTGTCTCTAGTGTCTTTGGACAGATCTTTGGTCTTGGCCATGTTAGTAGTTGGATTCTTACTGATTGTATGGGGTGGACAGGTGTCTTTATGCAGCTAACAACCTCATTAGCCTCAGGTGGACATTTTAAAGGCAGACTAACTGGTCTTTGAGGGTCAGAATTCTAGCTGATAGAGGTGTTCAAATACTTATTTGCAGCTGTATCATACAAATAAATAGTTAAAAAATCATATATTGTGATTTCTGGATTTTTTTTTAGATTATGTCTCTCACAGTGGACATGCACCTACGATGACAATTTCAGACTCCTCCATGATTTGTGGGAGGTGGGAGAACTTGCAAAATAGCAGGGTGTTCAAATACTCATCATTCTTCTTCCTCTATATATATATATATATATATATATATATATATATATATATATATATATATATATATATATATATATATATATAATTAGTGTTAATTTAGTATCATTGAGATAATATTATACTTTTATATTTCATATTATAAATATTATAATTCGTTTTTTATACCTTTTTTCTTTTCATTTTAAGAACATTTTTTAAGACATTTTAATATTTGAAAAAATATGTTTTTTTCTGAACAATTTTTATTTCTGTTTTAGTTCTGTTTTACACACACACACACACACACACACACACACACACACACACACACACACACACACACACACACACACACACACACACACACACACACACACACACACACACACACACACACACACACACACACACACACACACACACACACACACACACACACACACACAAAAACACATAGACACACACACTATTTTCTATCCCCCTACACTGCCTCTACCCCTAAACCTACCCACGTCAAGTTAAGCTAAATTAAAATGATAAATGTTGCCTTGGCAACTAGCTGAAATAAATAACATTTAAAATAAAATTGATTTAAAATAAATACAATTAAATTAAATAAAACAAGTAAATTAAGCAAGTCTTGCATATTTTTATTTTGTTTCAGTTAACATTTATTTTTAACATTTTTATTTCTTTATGGTTTTAGTTTCAGTTTTAATTAACTATAATACACCTGATCCACACACACACACACACACACACACACACACACACACACACACACGCAAACACACAGACACACACACACACACACACACACACACACACACACACACACACACACACACACACACACACACACACACACACACACACACACACACACACACAATGAATTGATGAAACATACAGTAAAAACAGCAAAATTGTGTTCCTGTTTTCTATATGAATTTATGTCAATGTAATGTTATTCCTATGATCAAAGCTGTATTTTCAGCATCATTACTCCAGTCTTCAGTGTCACATGATCCTTCAGAAATCATTCTGATATGATGCTCGAGAAACATTTATGATTATTATCAGTGTTGAAAACAGCTGCTTCATATTTTTGTGGAAACGGTGATTCTTTAATGTATAGAAAGTTCAAAAGAACAGTATTTATTTGAAATATAAAACTTCTGTATCATTGTAAATGTCTTTACTCTCTCTTTTGATAAATATGATTCCCTGAAGACGCAGGCGCAGGCCTCACCTTCTCCTCCAGGCTCTTGAGAACGTCCCTCAGAGCTTCAGTGGAGCAGCGCTGGGCCGTCTGGAGCAGCTGATCGGCCAGTGCAGAGATGAGCGGCTGCAACTGGGATACCACAAACAGGATCTCCCTGGCCTTGGCCGTCTGATCTGGAGGATAGTAGATGCACTGATACGCTGTGCTGTGGCTAGAGCGAGGGAAACAACAGAGAGAGAGAGACTGAATTAATAACAGCAGGGAGAAGAAGAGCGCCATCTTGCTCATCATCAAACAGGTGTGATTACAGCACTGCGCACAAAATACACTGTGACATCAATGCAGCGATCTGAACGGGAGACATATCGAATAAACCCAGCCGAACCAATTACAATCCCTGCGTGAATACTGCTCACTTCCTGAACATCACAGCCTGTGTTTCATCTGAGCTCAGGAGACACTGGTAGGCAATAGAAATTGCTCTTTTAAAGGGAATATCATGCATTTTTAGCTGTTTATTTCCCCCTGATGGCCACTTACACAGTTTGTTGCCCCAGCACTGTCATAATTTACTTTTTTATGATGTGTTACCCTCTCTCTGACCCTCGGGATGTTTATATACACGACCCTCTGTCTGAAAATATGAAGACACGTCTCACAGTGGACTGAAAGATGCCAGACATGAATGCAGATCTCCACTGGAAAATGCCTTCCAATAATTTCCTGCAATAAATGTTAAAATAGTAATTATATTAATATGAATTAATAAATATAATTTTAATATTTCAAAAACAATATATATATATATATATATATATATATATATATATATATATATTAGGGGTGGCACGGTACATGGAAAAAGAAAAAAACCGAACCGTTCGGTTCGCTTGTCTCGGTTCGGAGTGTGTGCGTCGCACGGTTCGCGCATGCGCAATGTATCCTCGTGCCCGTATGTTACCTCAGACAGTGGGTGTCCTTTTTGCGCGAAATAAGAGGTGTGTGTGGACATACAGTAAAGTAAAAGTGGAGTGCTGCAGGTCACGTCACATGTAGAAATGAAAGTGGGAGAGATAAGGAAGGCTGCCAGCATCGTATAGCAGGGCAGATGCAGTGCGGAGAGCGGGAGCCGCGCCGTGCGTGCCCGTTGCGCATAAACACACTGGCAGTGTTTGTCTCGCGAGTCGCGCAGCTGAACCGCGGCTCGTGGATTGCAAATACAGGCAAATATAGTCCATTCTGTCACATTTTCCGGTGTTCTCCTCTGTCTGTCTCGTGCTTTGATTTATGATGGGCAACATATCTGCTGCAAATGCGACCGTGTTCCCCTCTGTCTAATACACAGATGCATATGTTGTATATAAGTAGTTCACATGATAAATGTAACATTTAAAAGTTAAGATATGCTTCTAGTTCTAATAATTTAAACATGCCTTTGAAGTTTGGGCAAAAACTTCTGGCAGTGTTGTGTTTTCATGTATTTTATTTTATGTTATTTTTTCACAGCGCTGGATGTCATATGGTGATTGTGAAACACACGGAGCACTTCATGGTGAAATGTGTTAATCAGGTCAGCTGAATTAAAGCCACAGTGCATTGTTCTGATCAAAATTTATATGATTAACATGATGATTAACACGCCAATGTGTCGGACTCGGTAGACAGCCAGTTAGGAAACAACTTGATATAACAATTTTTAATACTGTATCCTAAATTGTGGATGATTAAGCCATATATACCATATGCTGAAGTAAATTTCTGGAGTGTTAATGATTATCAAAAAAACAACAACAAGAACCGTACAGAACCGAAAACCGTGACCCTAAAACCGTGATACGAACCGAACCGTGGGTTTTGTGAACCGTGCCACCCCTAATATATATATATATATATACAGTGAAAAAAATAAGTATTTGAACACCCTGCTATTTTGCAAGTTCTCCCACTTGGAAATCACGGAGGGGTCTGAAATTGTCATCGTAGGTGCATGTCCACTGTGAGACATAATCTAAAAAAAAAAATCCAGAAATCACAATGTATGATTTTTTAACTATTTATTTGTGTGATACAGCTGCAAATAAGTATTTGAACACCTGAGAAAATCAATGTTAACTTTTGGTACAGTAGCCTTTGTTTTGCAATTACAGAGGTCAAACGTTTCCTGTAGTTTTTCACCAGGTTTGCACACACTGCAGGAGGGATTTTGGCCCACTCCTCCACACAGATCTTCTCTAGATCAGTCAGGTTTCTGGCCTGTCGCTGAGAAACACAGAGTTTGAGCTCCCTCCTAAGATTCTCTATTGGGTTTAGGTCTGGAGACTGGCTAGGCCACGCCAGAACCTTGATATGCTTTTTACAGAGCCACTCCTTGGTTATCCTGGCTGTGTGCTTCGGGTCATTGTCATGTTGGAAGACCCAGCCTCGACCCATCTTCAATGCTCTAACTGAGGGAAGGAGGTTGTTCCCCAAAATCTCACAATACATGGTCCCAGTCATCCTCTCCTTAATACAGTGCAGTCGCCCTGTCCCATGTGCAGAAAAACACCCCCAAAGCATGATGCTACCACCCCCATGCTTCACAGTAGGGATGGTACTCATCATTCTTCTTCCTCCAAACACGTTTAGTGGAATTATGACCAAAAAGTTATATTTTAGTCTCATCTGACCACATGACTTTCTCCCATGACTCCTCTGGATCATCCAAATGGACACCGCTCCAACAGTGGACCTTTTTTCACCTAGCTGCTTGGCAATTTCCCCGTAGCCCTTTCCAGCCTTGTGGAGGTGTACAATTTTGTCTCTAGTGTCTTTGGACAGCTCTTTGGTCTTGGCCATGTTAGTAGTTGGATTCTTACTGATTGTATGGGGTGGACAGGTGTCTTTATGCAGCTAACGACCTCAAACAGGTGCATCTAATTTAGGATAATAAATGGAGTGGAGGTGGACATTTTAAAGGCAGACTAACAGGTCTTTGAGGGTCAGAATTCTAGCTGATAGACAGGTGTTCAAATACTTATTTGCAGCTGTATCATACAAATAAATAGTGAAAAAAATCATATATTGTGATTTCTGGATTTTTTTTTTTTAGATCATGTCTCTCACAGTGGACATGCACCTACGATGACAATTTCAGACCCCTCCATGATTTCTAAGTGGGAGAACTTGCAAAATAGCAGGGTGTTCAAATACTTATTTTCCTCACTGTATATATATATATATATATATATATATATATATATATATATATATATATATATATATATATATATATATATATATATATATATTCGGGATCCTGTGACGTTCATATAATACTGAATTCATGGATGAAATACAGTAGGTAGACTTGTTATTTATAAGATATTATATTCATTAAACGTGTTTAACAGCATTAAATTTAACACGATTAACTCTAAATTGCCTAATTTGACATTATAAGCGTAATTCTCTGAAGCCATTCTGAACTATTGTGACACTCACAGACAGTGTTTCAATTATAATCACACGTATTGTGCTTTTATGATAATTAAATTCAGTCAAACAAAGGGTGCGAATGACTTTACTGTTATTAGTCCCATCTGGAATTCAGTTATAATACATTTGCCATTAAAAAAAATTCTCTATCAATTACTCAAAGTGAGAGCCTTGCTATGTGTCTTGAGCTCAATCACCTACAGCGGAGCCGTCACAAGAATTGCAGCAATTCCACTTTCTCTAAATATAGTCATCAATGTGTCCACTTGAACGATAAGTGCTTGAATGTTAGATAAGGCCTTGAAGAAAAAAGCGGCTCCATCACGAGTATCCAATTCAAGTCTGCTATCAGTCATGAGATTTCCTTAGATGGCATCAAACAGAACGCTGTCCACACTCGAGCGACTAGGTGAAAAGGGCAAGTGCATAATGACGAGAAGCTGCGCGGCCCCGCCGGGCGGTGGCATCCGTCTTTCCTGCTAGTTCAGCTGGACACCAGTCCGTTTGTAAGTTTGTTTGTGATGCTGGAGATTAGAGACTGAGTTATTGCCCTGATCCTAGATCAGTGTATCCGGGCGAGACTCACAGAGCCGAGGCTCATCGCTTCAGATAATTGGCTCCCGGGAGGATTGCTCTGAGCAAAATAAAAGGCCTTGCTTAAAGAGAGGAGACGCACACCAAAGGAGAGTGAAAAATATGAGAGAACATCAATAAAACAAGCCACTGGACTCATTTAGCAGGTCTAAATGGGTCTACATACTCCAAAAGGCTAAAAAGTCAAACTGATGGTCAATGTGGGGGAGCTAAAAGTAGTGACGCAACTTCAACTTAACTACATTTAAATTTTTCCAACAAATTTAGCATTATAACTTGACAAAACAATACTTCATTACAGTGAATCGGCTGGTAAGGACAACTCGTTTCACTGAACCAGTTCATTTCAATGAACTACAGTAGTCCAAAAATACACCCACAGATTCATTTGATTAATCAACGAATAGTATTTACAAACATTTCTGCAAATTGTTCAGATGGTTCATTTTAAAGAACTGGGGCAAAGCATAGATTCACTCATTGATTTGAGTCATTGTTGATATAGTGCTAACAAAATGTGTTTGTTTTAATCAAATCGATTAGTTCATTTTTTAAGTTTTTTTGTACTGTATATTATTCATTAATAACTACTTAACTACACTAACACTGTACAAGTCTGATACTGATGAAACAAAAACATTTTAAAATCGATGAATGGCAGTGTCCTATAAATCAAGTGAATGTGAGACAGAAAGGGTTTGTCGTTTCATCACAACACTTATTAGGATGTGATTCACAGGAAGTGGCAGGGACACAATGCCATCTGAGACCCGGCTCGATGGCTAATGACTTGTTGGCCGTACACCACTACACCTCAGGAGAGCCAGACCCGATCTAGTCTCAACCTGGCTTCAAGAAAACAGCATTTGTACCGAGTAGCCAACTCATTCATCACCAACCCTCCAGCCGCTGCTCCCAATCTCAAAGCCCAGATGGAATCTGCAGATGTTTTTTTTTTTGCCTTTTCATTTACAAGTGGGCAAAGTAGATGGCATAAAAAACGAGGCAGAGACAATACTCAAATATCATTTGGAGATATAGCAAATGGCCTGATTAGCATAGTAGTCACATTCATTTTAACATGACAGTTCGTTCAGTTGGTTCATTTAAATTAAATGATTCAAAATAATGATTCACGGATCCATCATTAGTCAGTTGTGATCCGGAAAGATTCAGTGACATTTTACTTACAAATTGCTTAAAATATTGTCTCAAAGACAGCAGTCAATAAATATAAATAACTTTCTGTACAAACCCCCCACCCCACATATATATATATATATTATATGTATATGCACTATAATAAAAACTATAATATGATATTAAATTATATATATATATATATATATATTAGTGCTGGGCAAATTAACGCATTAAAAATATTTAACGCAATTAACACAGCGTTTATTTTGATATACATTTTTGCCTAGCGTTACATTATATGACCACGCTCTTATTCATGTTAATGCTTTTAAACCATCTAAGCACGACAAGACAAGAGAACGCGCTGTATTTCAGTGTCCTGACACACACACAATCACACGACAAGACACAAGAGAACGCGCTGTATTTCAGTGTCTTGACACACACACACACACACACACACACACACACACACACACACACACACACACACACACACACACACACACACACACACACACACACACACACACACACACACACACACACACACACACACGACAAGACACAAGAGAACGCGCTGTATGTCAGTGTCCTGACACACACACAAACACACGACAAGACACAAGAGAACGCGCTGTATTTCAGTGTCTTGAGTCTTGACACACACACACACACACACACACACACACACACACACACACACACACACACACACACACACACACACACACGACAAGACATAAGAGAACGCGCTGTATGTCAGTGTCCTGTCTCAGTCTCATGCACAAATCGAGTTCTCTTTCGCTCTTGAACAAAAAACAACATAGAGAATGTTGCCAAAATGCCATTTTTGTTGAGTATTCTCATAATAGGAGTCTTAAATGAGTTAAATAACGTCTTAAATGAACTGATGCGCGTGACAGCGCGTCAGATCCGCGTCATGTTCGGCATCAGCCGATCTTAAAGTGACAGCAGCACTAATAATGCCTGTCATTAATGTTCATCAAAGAACACCGGGAACAGAGAAAAGATGATTAATCTATATTTCATTTATTATTTATGCAGTTAAGAAAGGTGTTTGATAACCATTACATATGTCTAACAGGGAAGGCCACGGGTAAATATAACATTTATTATAATGGATTTATTTAAAGATTGTTTTAAGTTCACTTAATTTAAAAATTGTGTTTTTAAAGCCTAATAAATGTTGAAATTGGGAGCTTTCAGTTATACTGTAATGTCATTGATTGACATTAGTAGTGATAATGGCCTTCATTCATAAAAATATGGCATTACAGCACATTTAAAATATGCTGTCTTTAAATTGTTTCTACATTAATTTGGAGAGTAACTGAAATTAATACCATATCAAAATATTAAAAACTTGCGATTAATCGTGAATTATTACAGAAAATAAGTTTTGATTAATTGTTTTTTTTAATCGATTCCCAGCACTAATGTATATATATATATATATAAAATATATTGTATTATTATTAAAATAAATATTATATTATATTAAAATATAAATGTATATTTAAAAAAAAAAAATATATATATATATATATATTGGAACTGACATTGATGAGCGTCTCTGCGTGTAAAAACTGAAATGCTGCAAAAGACGTGAAACTTACTGTGTTTGTGCCAGATATACTGCTGTTTTTAACAATCATATAGTCTGATAATTAAATCTCCTACAAGATATGGTCTGTTTTTTGTAACTTTAGCATAGATAGCTTTTTCTTTGCTTGTATTGAGGCCAACTATTTTTTAAATAAATTGAACTATTTAAATTACCAGTAGCTTATAGCTTGGGATGCTACAGTGTTAAAACGTCCTCCACAAAGCCCCATTGTCATTCAATTAAAGGTCCCGTTCTTCGTGTGTTTTTTGAAGCTTTGATTGTGTTTACAGTGTGCAATATAACATGTGTTCATGTTTCGCGTGTAAAAAAACAGTATTTTTAACACAATTTACTTATCTGTACACCGCTGTTTTCACTGTCCTAAAAACAGGCTGATGAGTTCCTTTATTCTATGAAGTCCCTCCTTCAGAAATACGTAACGAGTTCTGAATGTGCCAGCGGTTCCCGCGTTGGGATTTGACCGCAGCTTAGCGAACGTGTCACGGTTCCTGTGTTGTGATTCGACAGCAGCTTAGCGCACGTGGAAAGGTCCCGCCTCTTAACGGGGTGATGTATGCGCTCAATGATCTCTACAGCGTCCCTGGGAAAGCCAAACAAAGGTGATTTGACTCCGGGATGAAAATAACAGCGTCTCGACGACATGGCGACAAACACACTCAAACGCAACACTTCCTTTTCTCCACGCGACACGTCCTCTTCTCCACGTGGGACAGCAACAAGACCACGCCCCCTTTTTGCGCGTATTCTTGTGGGCGGAGGTTAGTCTGTTCTACTGTTCTACTGACGTCATTTATGAAGGAAGTACCAGGATGTAGTCCAAGCCAGCCGTTCGCTGTAGGCTTTGAAAGGGAACTTCTGTTAAATAAAATATCTCGCTTGGCATTGAACTTTGAGCTTTATAATTTTACAGGTATTATTTATGCTCTAACAGCAACATTACACTAGAGCCCGACCGATATATCGGCGGGCCGATATTATCGGCCGATATTAGGCATTTTCCAAACTATCGGTATCGGCATTTATGATGGCCGATAAATGAATATTTTAAAAAATATTAAAAACGGACGAAACACCGCTCAACCACATTATGAGTGTTGGCGTTTCATAGTTTGTCCACCAGAGGGCCCTCTACAACGTGCCATACAGCAACACCAGCTGATTCATGCTGAGTCATGCTGCCGCCACGAACATTCACAACAACGGAGCTGTGCATGTAAGTTGGCAACGAGACATACATTGCTTGAATAACATTGAAAAGAACATCCCAATCAGTTCTCTTAACTCAAATAAGCTTGACAACATTGGTGACTGCCAAGTCCAGTTTTGCTGTTACATGCAAGCCAAGAGTGAAACAGAATTAGCTTACGTTAGGTTGTTACAGGTTGTTACAGTATAACTTAGTTGACTGACTGTCAGTTTAACTCGGCCAAAGTGACTGAATAAGATGTATTTCTTTAATAGCGTGACAGTTTGACAGCATGAGACGTATCATCTGTCTCCTGCCCGTTATTTTGAAAAAGTATACAATATTTTGTAGTCCATTTCTAAATTATGACTTACCATAGACGCTAACCACAAAGCTAGCTAATGCCATGGCTATCAGTGGGAGACCGCTAGGGTTGCCACCCGTCCCGTAAAATACGGAATCGTCCCGTATTTACAAGCAAAATGACGCGTTCCGTATCAAACCAATACGGGACGCGATTTGTTCCGTATTTTACATAGGTCCACACATAGTTCAATAAACACACAAGGATTTTGCAGTGTGGAGAATACTTACTGATAGCAAATATAAACAAATCAATTTCACAATAAGTAGTACAGGAGCTCATTTGTGCGTGATTGCATTTTAGTGGCTTTGTTGTCATAGCGGCAGAGTCTCGAGAACATGCGCTGTGCCGTGTGCCTGTAAACTTGCGCGTTTTTTTTTTTTTTTTAAATGTCGAGCTCGCGTCGCGTGCGTCCACCGTTTGAACGCAAGAGGATCTCCAGATATAGAACTGAATATCAAAAAGGTATCAATGGGTCTGTCCAGTAACTCATGATGAACCTCAGGCCAACTGCACACTTTGTGAGAAGCATTTCAGTTGCTCAGACTGACTGACTTAAAGCAACAGCGGTGACAGACACATCTGTGCTTCTAAAGGTAACCTATAGTTTTTTTTAATGGATAATATATTAATATAATATCCCATACATTATCAGAGCTTGGCAGACAGAATTATTATTTTTTAGACAGGTTAATTAATAGATTATAGCCTAATAAATGTAATTATTCATTTATAATTTAGCTACGCTATAATCATACATAACCAATAATCCTGTCATATAAAGTTTATGACATTAAAAAAATTATTTAGATAAAAATGGGACAAATAATTACATGATAATATAGTCATAATTTAAGTAAATTAATTAAAAGCAGTTTTTGAAATTCAAAAAAGTGATTACTGGTTCAGAATGACTGCTTAAAGGGACAGTTCACCCAAAAATTAAAATTCTGTCATTTTCTCACCCTCAAGTTGTTCCAAACATGTATACATTTCTTTATGTTGAACACATAGGAAGATTACTATGGAAGTCAATGGTGCCCCCAAAGAAGCCTGGTTACAAACATTTTTCAAAATATCTTCTTTTGTGTTCAGCAGAACAAAGAAACTTATACAGGTCTGAAACATCATGAGGGCGAGTAAATGATGACAGAATTTTCATTTTGGGCTGAACTGTCCCTTTAAAGTGCACCAAATAGGCTACTAAAAAGTTCTTTAGAAATAAATAAAATAATCAAATGTAAAATAATATAAAATGTGTTCTGTTGCAAGTTCACATACTTGATCTCATGTTTTCTTATGGTTTATTATTGAGCTGTCAAGTTGTCAATGTAGAAATAATCATTTCATGACGTGTTTTTTTTTGGGGGGGGGGGGGGGGTGGGAGGGGGGGGGATGGGTGTCCCTTATTTTGCCCCACCAAAGGTGGCAACCCTAGAGACCGCTAACATTAATGCGCCTTGGAAATCACAACAAACTTATTCTGCCTAAATAAAGTAATGATTACTGTATTTATAACTAGTATATTTGTAGTACCAGTCCCTGCATTGTAAATCGTAAGTTAGGCTCGTGAAGAGTGAACGAAAGCGCGTTGCTGACTTCGTTCAGACGCCGCATTAACAAATAATGGATTTATTGCATCATCAGTAGTAGATTTTTAGAAGGCAGGCAGCAAATGATGATTGAAAATGGTTTGTTTGATGGATAGAATTAAAAGAGTGCATGTAAAGGGATAAGCAAGTTGACATTGTAATTATAAGGTAGCTCATATTTATACTGTATATAGTTTATATTTTGCTGTTGTTGTTATTTATCAGAAATTAACTGAATATTTTTTTCCAGTCTTGCTCAAAGTTATATTTATGAAGCTTACCACGTCTGTTAATACTGGTAACTTTGATTTTTTGTTCTGTTTTTGTTATTGTGTTTTCGTCCAAACAACTTTGTTTCATATCTTAAGTGTATTTTTATAAATTTTATTTATCAGAACTTAAATATAATTTTATGTTCATCTGTTCTGTTGTGACAATAAAACAAACAAGTTTATTTTTAAACTGCATTATCATATTATTTTAGAGAGGCTGAGGGATCATGAATAACTACAAATAACTATGTTATTTTATTTTTTAATTTTTTTAATACATATCGGCTGATATATCGGAATATCGGATTTTTAAATCACCAAATATTTGTATCGGTATCGGCCTTAAAAATCCTTTATCGGTCGGGCTCTACATTACACACTAACTAAAGTTTGAACAATGGGATCACGAAGAACGGGACCTTTAAAGATACTGTCTACTCTAAAGTCTATTATCAACTATAGTTGTTCAAAAGGCTGCGCAATTAGCCTAAAATAATCTACAGCATCAAACACACACAGCATGGGGGGAAATTTCGCCACAGAACAGCAGGAAATATTTCAAAAGAAACGCCACTATTAGCCACATCCTCCATACACACACATGAAGATCAGTAAATGTGCAGTCTGGATATTCATAAATGATCAATGGAGATAAAAATGATACTAATGAGAGAAAAAGGAAACGTCAAGTGCAATCAGGCCCATGTCTCTGGTGTGTCTCTCATTAAATGTACAAATATAAAGGCAGAGAGAGACATTTACACCTCAGGACAAGAGTTTACACCAGGACAGGCCTTACAAACTGTGTTTAGTGTTTATAATACATGGAGAAAGCTATTCGTTAGCATTCCTATTCACTCCTAAGCAGGAACAACACCAAAATATGATATAAGGACATTTTTGCTAAGACTCTCATTAATTCTCTGAACGTCCAAAACATCCATTTTTTAAATGTTTTCAACACGTTTTCTAGGTTATACGAGCCTTAAGGGAACATTTCATTTTTTCATTTTGCAACGAATGTCCAACTAAAATGTTTAAAAATAAATGTTCCATGAATGATGTATAAAGAACGTTTTTGTGCTAATGTTCTGAGAGCATTATTTGAAGGAACATTCTAGAACAGTCACGTTTATTCAGAACTTTGAGAGAACCTTTCCAGAACGTTCTGAGAATGTTCCCTGTTAGCTGTGATGTAGTCAAAGTACACACACTCCAGCACAAATCCAGCACAAATACACCCGATCCTGCCATCTGGAAGAAGACGATTATCTTTGTGCAGAAAGCAAATCGACTGCTAAACGACAGAACATTCTAGTCATCCTGACACGCTCAAATTAAAGGCAAATAAAAAGCTTGCGGATGTTAAAGAGAAATAAATGCTCGAGCTCGGAGGCGGCCTCAGGGAACCGGAGAAATGGATATTGATTGGCTCTTACAAAGCGGGCCAATCAAAGCCATCGTAGCTGCATATTACATCGGGCCGAGTGTCCACCCCTGACCTGATGGATCAGTCCGATCGCTCCCCGGCCGCCTTTCCTGCTTTGCTCTTTAGGCAGAAGAAAAGACAGATGGCTCTTTCATTTCGCTCTCAGCGTCTTTTTTTCCCCAGCACCTTTTCCTGCGTCTGTCCTATTATTTGTCCTCTAATCAAAGAAAAAGCCAAAAGGCTGCTTTTCAGGAAGGCCTGTTTGCTCGTGAGGTCATCTCTCATTGTCCATTAAACTACAAAAAGTGATTGTTGCGATCGCTCATGCACGACTTCTGCTGCACTACTTTGTCATTGTTGCACTGCACCACCTTTATTGTGTTAAGAGATTAAAAAACAACCTAGAAAGGAAGTTTAAGAGACTGCTCAGAATATTTGCATTATTTATTTATCCTCATGTCGGTCAAAAAACGTTTTCTTCAGTGGAACACAAAAGGAGACACTTTGAAGAATGCATTCGTTGCTCTTTTCCATGCAACTAGTCTTAAAGGGTTAGTTCACCCAAAAATTCTGTCATGTATTACTCACCCTCACGTCGTTCCAAACCTGTAAGACCTTCGTTCAGCTTTGGAACACAAATTAAGATATTTTAGTTCGAGAGCTCTCTGACCCCTCCATAGACAGCAACATCATTGCAACTTCCAAGGCCCAGAAAGGTAGTAAAGACCTTGTTAAAATAGTCCATGTCACTCCAGAGGTTTAACCTTAATGTTATGAAGTGATGAGGATACTTTTTGTGTGCAAAAAACAAGCAAAAATAACAACAATTTCTTCTCTTCCGTCTCCTACGCCGTCGCGCTTCCGGGTTCTACGTCAGAACGAGGTTGTCTAGCTCCTGCGTCAACATCATACGCATGTGTCATGCACAGGTGTCATGTGAACAGCGTTGGCCAATAATGAGCCGGTGTTACAATGATGTTGCTGCCTATGTATGGTTCAGAAACCTCTCAGATTTCATCAAATATATCTTCATTTGTGTTCCGAAGATGAACGAAGGTCTTACGGGTTTGGAACGACAAGAGGGTGAGGAATTAAAGTCCCTGTAAAGGTAATTCTGAGATTTGCTTCTAAACACATTGTAAATGTTAGACATGTATTGCTGAAACACGTTACAAAGACTATAAACTGTGTAGTACTGAATTGTGGAGTTAGACCGTTAAACAGTTTTTCACTGTTGCTGTGTTCACGATTTTACTACCTGCCGGTTTTCAGAAGCAATCGCACAAATTATTTACTGTTTGCTACAAATGCAGGTTCATTTTCAGCACCGGAAAGTGCGCGTGCGTGAGAGACGGAGAGACAGGCTGAATCGCATTCGTAGTGGTGTCCGAAACCATAGTGGACATTATTGAGTGCACTTATTCAATCCCACATTGCACCGCAATAATGAGTTTACAGCCGATGTACACACAACGGCTGTCTGAATTCGCTCACTGGTTTTCATTCACTACTTCAAGTGAACTGTATTAGTGAACTAAAGTATGTAACCGTGATTAAGGGTTTAAGGGGGCAATTTCGAATTCAGCCACAGAGAGCATTAAAAAGCCTAGTACACACTATTGCTAGCAAGACCTATACCTAGCAAGACCTATACATACTGCATCTCACCTGATAACTGTAGCTCTTTGGCGAACCGCTGTAAAATGTCATCACGGACGACCCTGTCATGATACACACTGCTTGAGATGTCATGCAGTGCTCGCTGTTCCTGCCAGAGTTCAGCGAGTTTATCCTCAAGTGTCCAAATTCGTTGTGGCGCTGCCATCGTCGCTTCTTCTTCTGTGCTTTTCCAGCTCCTGATTGGTCAACTTCAGATCGATCGACACATCGGCTCATTGAACCGCACACACGGCACGAATTCAAGCTGACAGCTCCCAAACTTTTTCGACATGTTTAAAAATGATCGTGAGGTGCTCTTAACGAGGTCGGCTCGTCTCGTAATTCCTCTCACATGCTGCGAGCCGTGACCATACGAGCATCAACAATTTCCACGCGATTGAAGAAAAAAAATGGCCTGCGAGCTCGTCCGACAGCAAAAATCGCACTGTGTACGCCCGGCTTAACGCGATCATAACTACAGCACATTCGCATCAGTTCGCCCGCGCGAGTTACTGTCAGTACCGTTAGTTACTATAGCCTACAACTTACAAAACGGCTTACAAAACAAAAATGATAATATCAAGAAGAGGTGGATTAATTTTGTGAAACAGCCGCCTTGATGGAGAGCTGAGGATCAGCACCAACACCTGCCTCTGCAGTGACTTTACACCAGATAGTTTTACAAACTTTCACTGGAGACCACTGGGATTCACTGATAATCCACTGCAGAATGGGGCCGAACCGGCTATCTCTCTCCCTGGCCTTCATCCTCCCGTCCCGCCGACATCTGGTGCGTCGTGATCATAGACGGTCGTGATCAGTACGTGAGTGTTGTCTTGTGTGCTAACGGCAGCTTTCCCGCGAGTGGGCGTGGTTTCAGCACCGACAGTGGACACGCCCCCAGCATTTGAGAGCAGAGAATGCTGCTTATTTTTTTCAAGATTTTGATAAGCTATTTACTTGGCGGATGTATTTAGGATTCAAATTTGGCTGGGTGGTTAATAACACATTTGTCTGTGGTGTGACAAACTCCGAATACACATTTAATTTTGACTTTACAGGGACTTTAATGACAGAATTCTAATTTTGGGGTGAACTAACTCTTTAAAGGGGCTATATGCGTTTTTCTGAAATTTAAACTCGCGACTGACACCTGTGGCCAAAAAACAGAACTGCTCTTATTTTCTGCTAGCTCTCGCAGCGGTGGTGACGTCACATCCGCAGACAGCGCGGGAAAAAACGACCCGCCAGAAAATAGGAAAAATAGGATACAGGCTTATAGGTGCACCCACTGTGAGCGGACAAGGTGTCAGTATGCTCATCAGGAGATGTTTGAGTCATAAATGGTAAAATAAAAAGGCTATTGTTACGTTTATTTTGGGGAAAAAGTTGCATATAGCCCCTTTAAGGCTAAAAGTTCCAGCCATCATTCGTTGTAGTTGCATGGAAAAGAGCAACCAAATGCAAATGCATGAACTAACCCTTTAAAATTACCATACAAGTAGCCTTTTACAACTTATATAAGTCTTTGAAAGTACCTTTTTGTGATCAACCGACTCAATTTAAATCAATATTCACTAAAACTCTATCTGCCATAGTTCTGACATACCGAACTGTGAACATTTCATTCTTTTGAGTCAGATCTTTCCAATGAATCAAATGAGTCAGGTGATAAAACCAGTCTGAATGATTCAATCACAAATTGGACTGATCTGGTTCAGGATTACAGCTATACTATGACTTCAGTAGACTTGGACACAACTCATATAAATAAACTTTTACAGTGCTTTTGCACCCTTCTTCAGACTCGAAGGTCCTAATGCGTGTTAACACCTGGCATGTTTGGTTGGATTAAAGCGAACCCCGGTGTGATTGCTCTGCTACTGCGGTTCATTTGAATAAGTGTGAACGCTGCCATCTGAACCCTGGTGCGCACCAAACAAGCAGAAAAAATGAGTCTTGGTCCACTTCCAAACAAACTCTGGTGAAATATGAACGCAACACGGACCAAAGACATGTAAACAAACCAAAAACGGCACATGATGTCACAAGATGTGACACTAAAAAGGACAGAATGCTCAAGCATACTCGTTTTTTCTCTGCAGACTCGTGATGTTGCCAATCACAGGCATCAGAACCATTTTATAAGACATTTTATAAGCTCTTCACGAGTTCTCAGCTGGTCAAAATACCATCATAGGTAGTGAGCACTTTTAGCCCAGAACACAGCATTGTTTTGGTTCAAGTTCCGTTGTGATATATATGTAATTAGAGCCGACCAATCAGGTTGTGCATGTATCCCTATGCCTTTGAGTTCTGTGTCTTTAGGTTTGGTGTTAAAATGCTAATGTGAACGCTAAGCGGACTAAATGTATTGTTTTGGTCCGCACCAAACTATCCAAGCAAACTGTGCTTTAATGCCTCATGACTAAACAAAGGGCGGCAATGTGTGTGTGCACCGACACGCAAAACGGGAGGCGTAAAAACAAAGTTGTTAAAAAACGCCTTGGGTTCATTTTTTTGTTTTGACGTGGCGCATTAAAAACTGTCCGACCAATGAGATAGGCACTTTTGTTCACGTGTCTGGAGCTTCTGAAGTTACAGTAAACAACACTTGGTGGCGCTCAAGCACAAAACGCTCTTGCCGAGCACACATTGATACGACAAAGAGGAAGTAAGTAGACAAAGAAGAAGATGAGCAGCTAATGCTGCTTGCCAGTTAGCAAAAAGTGTGAATGGTTTTGGCAAACACGTAAATACCTTCTCTCCTCTTCTTCTGTGTGACGTGAGTGTCAGAAACGTAAAGTGGCGCAGCTCCACCTTGTGTACTGGGAGCGCCATCTACTGAATTTGCACATTCACTCGGAGAATCGGCAGTGAAAATCGCTTGGGTGTGAACACAAAGACGCGCCGAAAAACGTCTCGAAAAACGCTGGCGATAATCATCCCGGTGTGCACAGGCCTTTAGTCTTCATTCAATTTAATTGCATGTAAAAGTACAATCTTTAAAACACCTTTTACACTCCAAAGAAAGTCACACAGTTTTGGAACAACATAGAGAGAGTCAATTCTGATTATTTTAATTGCTGGATGAACTTTCCCCTTAACAAGCATCTTTAACTTAATATGCAAATTTAAAACAGCACTCTATTCTAGAATTCTAAAAAAGGAAGGACTCAATCAGCAAGCGAGGAAGTAAAAAAAAAAAAAAAAAGGAAAATCTGAGCATGAAGTAAAACATATTTGCCAAGTCAGAAAGGAAACAAAATGAGTGTCGTCTCAGCCTGGATTAATGTGCAGTGCCAGCGCTCTTTCACAAATTGATTTCTCTCTGGTAGAAACGGCAAATGTCCTTGCCACGTATCAGTGGTGGCTGGAAACTTTCTTCATACTACTATTCCTCTGTCAGTCAGGCTCAGTAACATGAAAAACCCAGGCACTGTAAAGAAAATAATTGGACTTTGCTTGGTTTTTAATGAGCCTATCCTCAGAGGGTTTGAGAGAAGTACAACTCAAGTGATAAAAAATGGACACATTCACATGATCAGCCTCATGTCGACAAAATCCCCCCCTAAGACTCGAAGACTGCCTCCACAGAAGCCGTGATCATTCACAAAGTACAAAAAAGCAAAGAACCGAATAAGAGAAATGTGCGTTGTGGAGCTCTTTATTTATGGATATCACAAGGGGGCTGAAATGACATGCTTTTCCTTCTTCTTTAGAGGGCTGAGAATAAAAAACAACCATATGTGAAATGTTTGGTGTGACGGCAAGGACAGACAAAGAGAGAGAGATGGCCATACTTAATTTGAGAGTGAGAAACATGTCAGGACACTCCAAAGCTGTGCCAATTTTATCCAATTGGGAAAATATCAGACTCTGAAGTTACTAAAGTCATTGAAGACTCCAGAGAGAGAGAAACAACAAATATTACTGTATACAGAGCACCTACAATTTGAAACGTATGCTAACATAACTGAAGCTAACACTGAGCATTGATTACTCTTTACAAAAGGTGAAAAGGTGGTTTTCGCCTGATTTTGATATATTTTAAAGGTCCCGTTCTTCATGTTTTTTGAAGCTTTGATTGTGTTTACAGTGTGCAATATAACATGTGTTCATGTTTCGTGTGTAAAAAAAACCAGTATTTTTAACACAATTTACTTATCTGTATACCGCTGTTTTCACTGTCCTAAAAACGGCTGACGAGTTCCTTGTTCTATGAAGTCCCTCCTTCAGAAATACGTAACGAGTTCTGATTGTGCCAGCGGTTCCCGCGTTGGGATTTGACCGCAGTTTAGCGAACGCGTCACGGTTCCTATGTTGTGATTCGACAGCAGCTTAGCGCACGTGGAAAGGTCACGCCTCTTAACGGGGTGATGTATGCACTCAATGATCTCTACAGCGTCCCTGGGAAAGCCAAACAAAGGTGATTTGACTCCGGGATGAAAATAACAGCGTCTCGACGACATGGCGACAAACACACTCAAACGCACCACTTCCTTTTCTCCACGCGACACGTCCTCTTCTCCATGTGGGACAGCAACAAGACCACGCCCCCTTTTTGCGCGTATTGTTGTGGGCGGAGGTTAGTCTGTTCTACTGTTCTATCGACGTCATTTATGAAGGAAGTACCAGGATGTAGTCCAAGCCAGCCGTTTGCTGTAGGCTTTGAAAGGGAACTTCTGTTAAATAAAATATCTCGCTTGGCATTGAACTTTGAGCTTTATAATTTTACAGGTATTATTTATGCTCTAACAGCAACATTACACACTAACTAAAGTTTGAACAGTGGGATCACGAAGAACGGGACCTTTAAGCAAGGCCACTGTTGAGAAGACTAGATAAAGGCTGATCTACTGCAGCAACCACACAAAGCAACTGCATAACACACACACACACACACACACACACACACACACACACAAAATCAAAGAAAGCTTTCACAATCACCTAGTAAACCCAAGAAACCACCTAGCAACACCTTAGCAACCACATAGACCACCTCAGGCACCACTCAGAACACCTTAGAATCAACATACCTAGCAACATTCTAACAGGCCTAGCAACCACCCTAGCAACCACCTTTACCACCCCAGCAACCACTTAGAACACTTCAACACATGGCATCCACACGGTAACATGTTAACAACCAATTAGAACACCATAGCAACTGCATAGCAACACTCCAACACACACACACACACACACACACACACGCGCGCGCGCGCACGCACGCACGCACGCACACACACACACACACACACACACACACACACACACACACACAAATAAATAAAACACCCAGAACACTTTTTCAACCACTTAGTTCAACCACTAACCCTAGCAACCACCTAGACTGCCCCAGCAACCACTTAGAACACTTCAACAACGTTTAATGTTTCCCCTGATCAACAGAACCCTTATCAGTTATCACATTTAGTTTCACTCAGGGTTCACTGCTACACATGGCCTCAAATCTAGTGCTGTCAGCTCGTGTTGACACAGTGAAACTGCCCGATTTGTAAATGATGCGTGGTGGGCCACATATAATGTATGCTAATAGACAAGCTGTGGGGACCGTTTGAAATTCATCCCTGGGCCGGACTTTGGTCACCCCTGCTCTACTCGGATAGTATGCCTATGAATGTGAAATCCCGGCTTAAGTCCAGACTTCATTCAAAATCAATAAGGCAGAAAATTATAGTGCTATTGGGTTCACGGATCAGGGCAACCGGAATGTGTGAGGAATTGTGAAATTCCTCCATCATTCATCGAAATCAACTGGATTTGACCGGATTAGCTGATCGATCAACTTAAAGAGTCTTAATGAGGGAAAATATTTGAGCCTAAAGGAAAAACATCAACAATATTAACTTCAAAAAGATGCGTGCGGATTAGAGTTCTGCTTCCGAATGATGCAACCTTCGTACAATTCCCTAGAAATGTGTCTAAATGTGCTGCCGCTCATGCGCCTTATATTTCTCTCTAGCAAAATAATCAATTCACACAGTGCAAGTTACTGAGACTCACCACCATCTCTTTATTCATCACGCAGAGTCCATATGAAATAAATTTATAGCAGCCCAAGTGAGGGAATGAAAGAAATGGCAACACTTTATTTTAGGGTCCAATTCTCACTATTAACTAGTTGCAGAATAAGGCATTAATATGTGCTTTATAAGTACTAATAAACAGCCAATATCCTAGTAATATGCATGCTAAATGCATATTACTAGGATATTGGCTGTTTATTAGTACTTATAAAGCACATATTAATGCCTTATTCTGCATGATCATATTGTAACATCCCTTAAGCTTACCCTGGAATACAGACAGGGTTTTATAATCACTGAGATCCCAAATGTGTGAGGCATGTAGTGGGGTTCGGGGTAGAGTTTAGATTCTCTGCCAGAGCCCGAACTTGACCCAACCCCTACCCGGCCCTGCCACTATCCTCGGGCCGGGTCGGTCCCTTGATCAAGCTGTTTTTTTTTATCATTACTTTATTAGCCTCATTGGGTGGGCAGAAAGCTATGCCATAACCAGAAATAATATATGTAGCCTATATTTAGCAAAGTAAGAACTAATACTACAACTAAGAAACAAATGTTTACAAAGTTGCACAAGTCAGGATTAGTCTAAAGCCGTGTTTCCACCGCAGGAACTTTCCCCAGGAACTAGGAACTTTTGGCTGGTACTCTGTTACCCCTTTTCCACCAAAGCAGTGCTAGAGCTAGTTCGGAGCCAGAGCCTAGTTTCAAATCGGTTCTTTGTGTTTCCACACCCAAAGCCCCAGCTCTGAGCCAGGAAAAGTGGTTCTTAAGTAGCACCAAAACATTGCTGGGCTAGAACATGGCTAGAAGTAAGAACCGATTATGTCAGGCACTGGGGGCGGGGTCAACAAGACCAACACAGACTTGAGATCCGCCATTGTTGAAATAGCAGCTAATGGAGCGAACAGCTGCTGCTCGTTTGTAATCTCCGTCTATACAAATTACGGCGAACTGCACTGGATTCGCTGTGTTTTCGTTGTGTTTTGATGCCGATGTAGGATCGTAAAGCCATGTGAATCAATAGTAACGCAACGTTTGCATTGTTGATGGAAGGCTTGTTGGCAGCGGTGCTGTGCAGAGACCGATCGCCGTATGATAACGAGTCCAGCGAGAGCACACGACTCCTTATGCTTTTGATTCACTCATGCGTTTTTTAAAATATTATACGTGGATCGTCTGTGCAGCGCTGATGCATCTCGAACAAGCCTGGTGTGTGTGTGTTTCCCGCTAGCGTTGCTGAGAAAGATGAGACGTATACAGTGACGTAAGACCTGGCTCTGTTGTGGCTCTCTAGCCTGTGGAAAAGCAAACGGTTCTTAGAAGGCTCCTCAGTTGAACCAACTATGAACTGGGACTAGCTCTGGCTCCGATCTAGCTCTAGCACTGCCTTGGTGGAAAAGGGGTATGTGTGTTTCGACCGCAGGAACCGGGGTCTAAATGAAGTTCCGGGTAAATATTTCCCCCTCCGAACGGCCCTGCTCGCGAGGTAGTACATTCTCAAAGTTCAGGAACTTTCGGGGGTAGGACTTGGGAGCTGAACATGCTGATTGGTTGAGCTCACGCAGCATTTTATTTCAACCGGCATTTCTTTCGCGAGGTTCGTTCTGCGTTCAGTAAATATCAGTCTTGCTCTTTCTGTCCGATGGCGCACGTTCGTCTCAGCCATCGCACGGTCAATGTCTGTAATAGCTAGAGGTGTAACGTTACACGTATTCGTATTGAACCGTTTCGGTACAGGGCTTTCGGTACGGTGCACGCGTGTACCGAACGGTTATGAATGTAATCTTTAACAGTTAACAGTCGGCTTGTTGTAAGCGCGGAACACACTTCAATCCGAGTTCCCACACGAACATATTAAGTATTCAGTCCATTTTATCACGAAATTCAAACGATAAATGCCGTTTTAACGCTCTTTAATGTGACGTGACTGATAGACGCGTATCAGTTCAACTTAAAGCGGCAGCGCGCGGTGCGCGAGTCAATGTGATCATAGACGCGTATCAGTTCAACTTAAAGCGGCAGCGCGCGGCGCGCGAGTCAATGCGATCATCTCTTCCTAAAGAATAAACATAAATTAATATCTTAAGGTATGTTGAGGATACATTACAACTTACTGAAATGTATCATATGTTGTGTAATCGCTCCATCTGTGTTTCAACCGCGGAAAGACAATAAAACAGCTTGTAAACAATGTCATGCAGAATCACGTTTACTCAGAAGTCATTCAGTGTCCACAGCTGTTAGCTCACTAGAGAAATCAACTCTTTAACTGAATACATGCACTATATTAGCCGTTATATTCATTATATTAGCCTATATATATTCATTATATACTACTTAGCCTGTTAGTGATGTCTTGTTTATTTAATGTATGTTTAAATAAACCTGTCATGAAAATTACAGCCACTAAATTATTATATTTCAACAACGAAAAAAATTATTCGATTTAGAAGTTAATGCAAAAACTGCCTAATGTGAAGCTTATGAGTGTTGATTATTATATCTAAAAATAAATAGCATCTGAATTTAGGCTAATAGTTTGGGCACATAGTAAGTAATAATAGTAAGTAAGGGCTCCCTATATAGTTTACAGCATTATCTTTAAGAAACTTTTAGTTATAATTTAATTCATTTAAGGACAGACACCATTTTTTTTTCATTAAACCACTGTTGAATAAAAATTTATAAAAAGCAATTTTGTAAAACTGCTGTACCGAATCCATACCGAACCGGGACTTCAAAACCGAGGTACGTACTGAACCGTCAGTTTTGTGAACCGTTACACCCCTAGTAATACCTGATAATAACATACGTTGTCTTATTTTAAATCTAGCTTTACGAGCTTTCAGAATCAGTGCTCGTCTCTTTTCCACCGTTTTGTTAATGGCCTCTTTAGTAAACCAATACATAACCAGCAAAAGCAGTGCTGCTTGAATCTCCTCCACTTGTTATTGTTGCAGACAGTATCGCTCAAAAATGATGACTGTCCGTCGCTGACTGGGAGGAGCAGTCGCGTCGCGCGCAGTCCCACGTCTCTGGACTAATTTGCCTAATCTTCACGGTACTTTAGACCGTGGTGGAAACGCAGACAGTAGCAGATCTGGGGGGAAAAAGAGTTCCTGTAAAAAAGTTCCTGGTACAAATTGTTCCGGGTAATTTTGGTGGAAACGGGGCTTTAAAGTTGTGTTAAACTCACAGCACATGCAGTGATAAAGCGCAGCATTCTGAACAGAACTGCTCTGAGACGCCAGTCATGAGCTGCTCGCGTGAACACTGCTCTTTGCTTGACTATTTATTTTCGCTTCGAATTGTTTTGTTTAATTACCTTGTTAGCTCACACTATACAAGCCTCGTCATGTCTATCATTCATTGCGAAGTCTTGTTTGTTGTAAACTGGATTTCTGAGCGTTTGCCCTGGTTTCATGACTCTGGTTTTGGATTTCTTGCCTGTTCCGTGGATTACCCGTTTGCCTGTCTCTCCTGTCTTGTTTGTCTGATTGGACTGATTGCCTGTGTATGACCTTTTGCCTGTTTTTGACTACTATTGTGGATTACCCTTTCAATAAAGCTGCGTTTGAATCCTCAACCTTCTGTCTCAGAGCAGTTCCGTTACAGACGCACTCCAGTTCATGTGCAATCAAAGTGATCGCTCCGGCGAATTCATGTCACGATTATAGTCTGCTATAGTCTATTTGCTTCTTATTTATTAAATCCAGGCAATTGGCTGAAGAAACATTGATTAAAATTAAGATAAAATATATGAAAAACTAAATTCATTTTAAAGAAAGGCTTTCAACAAAACAAAACTTAATGAAGTGGTCAAAATCTTTTCTGACCCACTCGCATCTTTGCACTTATCATAATCAGATGAAATTTACATATAACATTATAATATTTAAACATAACTATGAAGCATAATACATTGTTTAATGGCTACAACAAGTGTAGTAGGCTACAGTACAGATAAATGTCATGTCTGAGCTGGATTTGAGAATATCATTTTACCGATGAGTTCATGAGTGGAGCGCTGGCATAGAGCAGATTATTGAGCTGAGTGTCACACCGGTCCGCTTCGCTCATAACAGGCTCGTTCTCGTCAGAACGCCCACGTATTAAAAATGGTCGGGTTTAAATCGGGCTTGGGCTCATAATTACAGTTAATGCGTCGGGCCGGGCCGGGCTGGGCTCGGACACAACGTGCCGATCTAAGCTCTAGTTCGGGGGCACGCTCCCCAGAGAAAATGTCTATTTCTATGATCTACATATGTGCATTTTAAGATGTTCTGAAGGCCAAAAAATTATATAACAATTGTATTATTTTACAATATGTACACATTCATTATTAATCTTATGCCTAATTTAATGTAAACGTCTTTGTTAATATTTCTTGTTTCTTTAATTACATTTATGAATCACTTTACATAGGCCTATTTTCAATTCAAAATGGCAAAATTAGACAAAAGTTTATTAATTTGCCTGAATATTTTTGTCATTTGTTTAATATTTCTGACTTGTGTTTAGTTTAGCTACTTACATTTCTTGCACTTGACATCGAGTTGCACTGCTAAAATTCGCGCTCAGCCTCAGCAGCATCTGTGTGGACATAAAGCCCGCCTACTCTGATTTGATTGGTTTTCTCCATTATTTTGGCACTGACGTGCGGTAACAGACCAATGAGGCTCAGATGAACACACACACCTCTGCTTCTTGCTGGGGATTGAAGAACACGCTGATTAACTCAGGCTAAAAGATGGGAGAAGTAGAAGCCTCCCGCCAGTTTTATATGTTATGAAGAGGAGTTAATCACATATTTTTAGGGGGTTAGTCCTAAAAAGGGCCCCTGGTTGATAGTGTTTTTATAGTCCCTTTTTTCTGAGCTTGACAGCCTGTGGTCTCAAAATAATGTTCTTAAAAATATCTCATTTTTGTTTCACAGAATAAAGACACGGATGACTAGGAGTACATGAATTCATACTATCTCATTAAACGAAAGAACTCCTCAGTGGTCTCGTGTTGACAAATTAATCTTGTATAAAATCGAATGTGCACAAATAATTTTGTATTCAAAAAGCGAACTTTCCCAGTTTCTACAGGAGGATGCTGTCTGATGCACAGACGAAAGCTTCCGTGGTTTAATACAGCCGTTCATCATCACCAGAGCGAAATACCCCAGAAGAGATACATGTGACTGTGTGCATACTGGAGACTGACCTCTTCTTCTCGGATTCGTATTTGTTGAGTAGTTTCTGCAAGCCTCCGTTCTTGAAGCCTTGCGAATGGGCTGCCGGAGCTCCAACTGTGACCACGTCATAGAAGGAATCTGTGGAGGAAACAGCAAACATCCTTAATCAGGCCTCGCAAATCACAGACAAGCCCACGCCGCACCATCACCTCTATATTTTGTCTTGTTTAATGTGCTTCATGTTGTTTTGTGAATACATCCAAACAGCCTGTTCTAGCTGAAGAACTGTGACACGTTTATTAAACAGGGTGCAGTGTGGAACGACATGCCATATTTGAATGTGTGATAAGTTTCAAGTGTGGGAACAGCAGGGCTCCAGAATTAAGACTATTGAATATCAACAGTGATATGAACAAGATAATAATATATGCTTCAATTTCATCTGAAAACTTGCATTTTATAGATACAATTCCAGTACTACATTACCCACAATCCTGAAAAATATCCATCACACGCTGGTTCATTCACAAGTGTTCAGTTTAAATATGATTTGTAAACATTTTAAGAAAAATACTAACAATATATTATTCTAATTATTTTACACACATGTTTTCATGTTTATTGGCACATGAAAAAAAAAAAAAAAAAAAAAAAAAAAAAAAAAAAAAAAAAAAAATATATATATATATATATATATATATATATATATATATATATATATATATATATATATATATATATATATATATAAAAACATCACTTAGCATGATTTATGAGCTGTTTTCCTCATGGGGACCAAAAATGCCCCCACAAGGTCAAGGATTTTGGATATTGCCATCTAATAGGGTTTACCTGGACCGCACACACACAAACACAAACACACACACACGCACAACACACACACACACACACACACACACACACACACACACACACACACACACACACACACACACACACACACACACACACACACACACACACACACACACACACACACACACACACACACACACACACACACACACACACAGAGACAAACACACATACACACACTCTCTCACACACACAAAAACACATGCACAAAGACACACAAACACACACACAAACAGCACACACAAACTTTCTCTCACACATATAAGTACAAATACGCACAAAGACAGACACACACAGAAACACACATCACACACATAGACATACACACGCACACACACACACACACACACACACACACACACACACACACACACGCACACACACACACACACGCGCACAGACACACACACACACACACTCTCTCACACACACAAAAACACATGCACAAAGACACACAAACAGCACACACATACACAAACTTTCTCTCACACACATAAGCAAAAATACGCACAAAGACAGACACACACAGAAACACACATCACACACATAGACATACACATACACACGCACAGACACACTGACACACACTGACACACACACACACTCTCTCTCTCTAACAGACTCACACACACACACATCACACACACTCTCTCACACACACATACGCACAAAGACACACACACACACTCTCTCACTAACAAAGACTCACACACACACATACACACACACACACACTCTCTCTCTAACACAGACACACACACGCATACACTCTCACACACAAAGACACACACACATGCACAAAGACACACACAGACACACAAACGCGCACACACACAGACTCACACACAAATGCACATACACACAGAGACAAACACACATACACACACACTCTCACACACACAAAAACACATGCACAAAGACACACAAACACACACACAAACAGCACACACAAACTTTCTCTCACACACATAAGCACAAATACGCACAAAGACAGACACACACAGAAACACACATCACACACATAGACATACACACGCACACACACACACACACACACGCGCACAGACACACACACACTCTCTCACACACACAAAAACACATGCACAAAGACACACAAACAGCACACACATACACAAACTTTCTCTCACACACATAAGCACAAATACGCACAAAGACAGACACACACAGAAACACACATCACACACATAGACATACACATACACACGCACAGACACACACACACGCGCGCACAAAGACACACACACACACACACACAAACACTCTCTCTCACACACACAGACACAAACACACACGCACAAAGACACACACTGACACACACACACACACACTCTCTCTCTCTCTCTAACACACACACACACACACACACACACACACTCTCTCTCACACACATACGCACAAAGACACACACACACACACTCTCACACACTCTCTCTCTAACACAGACACACACACGCATACACTCTCACATACAAAGACACACACACATGCACAAAGACACACACAGACACACAAACGCGCACACACACAGACTCACACACAAATGCACACACACACATACACACTCTCTCACACACACAAAAACACATGCACAAAGACACACAAACACACACGCAAACAGCACACACAAACACAAACTTTCTCTCACACACATAAGCACAAATACGCACAAAGACAGACACACACAGAAACTCACATCACACACAAAGACATACACACACACACGCACACACACACACACACACACACTCTCTCTCTCACACACATACGCACAAAGACACACACACACACTCTCTCTCTCTAACAAAGACTCACACACACACACACACTCTCTCTCTAACACAGACACACACACTCATACACTCTCACACACAAAGACACACACACATGCACAAAGACACACACAGACACACAAACGCGCACAGACTCACACACAAATGCACACACACACATACACACACTCTCTCACACACACAAAAACACATGCACAAAGACACACAAACACACACGCAAACAGCACACACAAGCACAAACTTTCTCTCACACACATAAGCACAAATACGCACAAAGACAGACACACACAGAAACACACATCACACACAAAGACATACACACACACATAAACACACATAAACACACACACAAACACAAAGACAGACACAGACACACACTCTCTAACATAGACTCTCTCACACACACACACACACACACACACAAACGCGCACACACATACACACACTCTCTCACACAGACACACGCACAAAGACACAAAGACACACATGCAAACAGCACACGCAAACACACAAACTCTCTCTCTCTCACACACACACACACACACACAAAGACATACAGACTCACGCAAACAGCACATACACACACACGCGCACAGACACACACGCACAGCCTCACACACACGTTGCAGACACTCCAACCACTTCATTTAATTTATTTATACCATATGTGAATTGATTTCTTTGTATTTTAGTCATTTTTATTTAAATAGCATCTGAACATTACATCAAAACCAGCTCATGGTGTCTTCAGGAGGAAATCGCAGTACTCCAGAAACACAATCTCAGGCGTCATTACTCCACTAAACATTCAGAGCCGTATTCTCAGAGGAACAAATGGGTCGCTCCATGAACCAATAACTGTGTAACTGTGCCGATAATATATTCCTTGTATATTTTATGTGTGGCTGTGAAACACTTGTGTTTGTTGCAACTGTCCTGACAATAAGATTCATTGAACAAATGAACACAGACTTGATGAGATTGATTCCAATGATTCACCTCAGATCAGACGGCTTTGGTTTAAGGCTTCAAACTCTCTACTTTACAGGGCCGGTGTGTCCTACACTCCTAAAAATAAAGGTTCACAAAGGAGATTTTCAAAGGGATTTTATAGAAGAACCATTTTTCTTCCCCAAAGAACAGTTCAATAATTGATTGAACAGTTCAGAAAACCCAAAGATTCCATGGAAGTCAAAGATTATTCATGGAATCTTCAATGCCAATATAGAACCTTTATCACACAATATACACTAAAAGAAAGCGGCGGCAAAATGACTCACACAAGAATTTCGCAGTGGTTTTATTTTTATACCCATTGTTACGCCCATTTCCATGATTTCACCTCGATTCCCAAAGCGAAAATGAATGTGAAATCTCTTGTGCGGTCACTGTGGAGGTCATGCACTGCATCTGCAGCATTTCTGCTAGATATATGCAAGGTCAGCCAATTGGCTCCACGGGAAGTGAGAGCAAAACATTAAATGGCAAATAATGATTCAGGCCCCTTCAAACGGGCTGACCCCAAAACACCGGGGCCGTGATGCCGGCCGCCGCTAAGGCCTTCGTTCCTTCACTAATGGCGGCGAGGTTCTTGTGCGACGACTCACATCCCACCCTCGTGCTCTCGCCGCTCCCCGGCCTATTCAGGAGCATCTAATTGGCTGTTTCACAACAGTGCACCCACACTATGAATACAGTGGCATATATACGGGTCAGGATCATCCGTCACGCATGGCCCAATTTGGAGGCGATTCGTGCAGGATCTTGCAGTCTCTATAAATGGAGGCTCTGATCCGAGGGGCTCAGGCACCTGTGTCTTTCAGTGCTGGAGATTAATTGTTTGCAGAGGACAAGAAATCTGTAAAGTAGGGCTGTCAATTCAACACGCTAATTTAATTATTTAATGTACTTATATTTTGCCGTTGAAAATGGGAACGTCTTTAGACATGGAAAATCGATTTTACAATCGATTCAATGAACACGTCTCAAAAATCAAACTGGATATGCGAACTAATATGAAAATAAAACAAACAATATATTGACATCTAAAGTCACTTTTCATAATGTCAATTCAATATTAGACTGGGGCAATGTACATTAATTATATAATTCATCATTTTGATTGATCTAGTCAATGTAAAATGTTTTTTGCACCTCATTCTTCTCTAATGCAATGCATTTCAAAGTGAAATCGGCATATATATATATATATATATATATATATATATATATATATATATATATATATATATATATATGCAATGATTAACGCAAGGTGGGACTTGACAACTGAACGTGTGAATGGCTTTCGAGAGATTAAAAAACACTTCCATATTTCTAAAAACCAACATTTCAAAAGAGCTTTAAATATTTGACATGTTATGGTACTTAAGAGTAGCTAAGTGGCTTGTCACCACTGGACAAAAAAGAAAACCATCCACGGCATTTTGCTGGTAACAGCGCGCGCTGAAGGCCAGTCTGTAAAGTGCTGTCCACTACTGTCACCTCTGGACTTCAGTTTGAGGCTATAAACAAAACCGCCCTCCAGGAAATTGTGCTTGCGCAGCGGCCCTTAAAGATGCACCACCATTAACAACATGAATGCAGTTGAATCGGGAGATGATATCTGGCTTTTAAACTTTCATTCTGTCATTCAGCTGTTCAGTATCACACTCTCTGTCAAAAGACACTCTTCTGTACATAAATATCATAATATACATACACTGATCAGTCATAACATACCTTCCTAATATTGTGTTGGTCCCACTTTTGCTGCTAAAACAGCCCTGACCCGCCCGTCGAGTCACGGACTCCACTAGACCCCTGAAGGTGTGGTGTGGTACCTGGCACCAAGATGTTAGCAGCAGATCCTTTAAGTCCTTTAAGTTACGAGGTGGGGCCTCCATGGATCGTACTTGTTCGTTCAGCACATCCCACAGATGCTCGATTGGATTGAGATCTGGGGAATTTGGAGGCCGAGTCAACACCTCAAACTCGTTGTTGTGCTCCTCAAATCATTCCTGAACCATTTTTGCTTTGTGTCAGGCGCATTATCTGCTGAAAGAGCCACAGCCACCAGAGAATACCGTTCCCATGAAAGAGTGTACATGGTCTCAACAATGCTTGGTACGTGTTAAAGGAACATCCACATGGATGGCAGGACCCAAGGTTTCCCCAGCAGAACATTGCCCAAAGCATCACTGCCTCCGCCGGCTTGCCTTCTTCCCATAGTGCATCCTGTGCCATGTGTTCCCCAGGTAAGCAACACACATGCACCCGGACATCAACGAGATGTAAAAGAAAACATGATTCAGACCAGGCCTCTTTCTTCCATTGCTCCGTGGTCCAGTTCTGATGCTCACGTGCCACTGTTGGCGCTTTCAGCGGTGGACAGGGGTCAGCATGGGCACCCTGACTGGTCAGCGGCTATGCCGCCCCATACACAACAAACTGTGATGCACTGTGTATTCTGACACCTTTCTATCAGAACCAGCATTAACTTCTTGAGCAATTTGAGCTCCAGTAGCTCGTCTGTTTGATCAGACCACACGGGCCAGCCTGCTCCCCACGTGCATCAATGAGCCTTGGCCGCCCATGACCCTGTCGCCGATTCACCACTGTTCCTTCCTTGGAGCACTTTTGATAGAGACTGACCACTGCAGACCGGGAACACCCCACAAGAGCTGCAGTTTTGGAGATGCTCTGACCCAGTCGTCTAGCCGTCACAATTTGGCCCTTGTCAAACTCACTCAAATCCTTACCCTTGCCCATTTTCCTGCTTCTAACACATCAACTCTGAGGACAAAATGTTCACTTGCTGCTTAATATATTCCACCAACTAACAGGTGCCGTGATGAAGAGATAATCAGTGTTATTCACTTCACCTGTCAGTGGTCATAATGTTATGCCTGATCGGTGTGTGTGTGTGTATATATATATATATATATATATATATATATATATATATATACACACACACACACATATATACACACATATGACATTCTTTTCGTATTAGAAGAATGATTTCTGAAGGATCATGTGACACTGAAGACTGGAGTAATGCTGAAAATTCATTTAAAAATATATTTAAACAGAAAACTATTTTAAATTGTAACAATATTTCACAATATACAGTTTTTACTGTATTTTTGATCAAATAAATGCAGCCTTGGTGAGCAGAAGTGACTCTTACCAAAAAAATCTTACCAAACCCAAACGTTTGAACGGTAATGAATATACAGTGAGGAAAATAAGTATTTGAACACCCTGCTATTTTGCAAGTTCTCCCAATCACGGAGGGGTCTGAAATGGTCATCGTAGGTGCATGTCCACTGTGAGAGACATAATCTAAAAAAAAAAATCCAGAAATCACAATGTATGATTTTTTTATTATTTATTTGTATGATACAGCTGCAAATAAGTATTTGAACACCTGAGAAAATCAATGTTAATATTTGGTACAGTAGCCTTTGTTTGCAATTACAGAGGTCAAACGTTTCCTGTAGTTTTTCACCAGGTTTGCACACACTGCAGGAGGGATTTTGGCCCACTCCTCCACACAGATCTTCTCTAGATCAGGTTTCTGGCCTGTCGCTGAGAAACACGGAGTTTGAGCTCCCTCCAAAGATTCTCTATTGGGTTTAGGTCTGGAGACTGGCTAGGCCACGCCAGAACCTTGATATGCTTCTTACAGAGCCACTCCTTGGTTATCCTGGCTGTGTGCTTTGGGTCATTGTCATGTTGGAAGACCCAGCCTCGACCCATCTTCAATGCTCCAACTAAGGGAAGGAGGTTGTTCCCCAAAATCTCGCAATACATGGCCCCGGTCATCCTCTCCTTAATACAGTGCAGTCGCCCTGTCCCATGTGCAGAAAAACACCCCCAAAGCATGATGCTATCACCCCCATGCTTCACAGTAGGGATGCTGTTCTTGGGATGGTACTCATCATTCTTCTTCCTCCAAACACGTTTAGTGGAATTATGACCCAAAAGTTATATTTTGGTCTCATCTGACCACATGACTTTCTCCCATGACTCCTCTGGATCATCCAAATGGTCATTGGCAAACTTAAGACGGGCCTTGACATGTGCTGGTTTAAGCAGGGGAACCTTCCGTGCCATGCATGATTTCAAACCATGACGTCTTAGTGTATTACTAACAGTAACCTTGGAAACGGTGGTCCCAGCTCTTTTCAGGTCATTGACCAGCTCCTCCCATGTAGTTCTGGGCTGATTTCTCACCTTTCTTAGGATCATTGAGACCCCACGAGGTGAGATCTTGCATGGAGCCCCAGTCTGAGGGAGATTGACAGTCATGTTTAGCTTCTTCCATTTTCTAATGATTGCTCCAACAGTGGACCTTTTTTCACCAAGCTGCTTGGCAATTTCCCCGTAGCCCTTTCCAGCCTTGTGGAGGTGTACAATTTTGTCTCTAGTGTCTTTGGACAGCTCTTTGGTCTTGGCCATGTTAGTAGTTGGATTTTTACTGATTGTATGGGGTGGACATTTACATTTATGCATTTGGCAGACACTTTTATCCAAAGTGACTTACAGTGCCCTTATTACAGGGACAACCCCCCTGGAGAAACATGGAGTAAAGTGCCTTGCTCAAGGACACACAGGTGGTGACCGCTGGGATCAAACCAGCAACCTTCTGCATATCAGTTCCATGGTTTAACCCACTGGACCACCATCTCACAGACAGGTGTCTTTATGCAGCCAACGACCTCAAACAGGTGCATCTAATTTAGGATAATAAATGGAGTGGAGGTGGACATTTTAAAGGCAGACTAACTGGTCTTTGAGGGTCAGAATTCTAGCTGATAGACAGGTGTTCAAATATTTATTTGCAGCTGTATCATACAAATAAATAGTTAAAAAATCATATATTGTGATTTCTGGATTTTGTTTTTAGATTATGTCTCTCACAGTGGACATGCACCTACGATGACAATTTCAGACCCCTCCATGATTTCCACGTGGGAGAACTTGGAAAATAGCAGGGGTGTTCAAATACTTATTTTCCTCACTGTATATATATATATATATATATATATATATATATATATATATATATATATATATATATATATATATATATATATATATTAGTGGTGGGCCGTTATCGGCTTTAACGTGCTGCGTTATCAGTGTGTCAGGTCTTTAAGGGACAGAAGTTATTTATTATTCAAACTACAAAAAGACAAACGATCACTTACGAGCACACATATTCTGAATGCCTTCGGCAGAATTCAAATGAGCCATTTTAATCTAGATTAATCTAGATTAAAAAAAGTGAATCTATGCCCACCAATAATATATATATATATATATATATATATATATATATATATATATATATATATATATATATATATATATATATATATATATGTGTGTGTAATTACAAACAAAAAACAACGAGTGATTTAAAAGTGATATTTCAAGCTTGATGCATTGTCAGTATTTGTAAAACATCTTCACAGTTGCTGTGAATGCTATTATTTTGACATGCATCTTGTCCAATCAGGAATGAATCTCCGGCTGTGCTGAAAGTGTACTGCTGTCATATCCTCATTTAGTCGTCTCAGTGCTTGTCTGCACCTGTCAACATCTCCCTGCTGACTCCTTCCTGACTGTACCGCACCTGCCACTGGGACACATGTGTGAAACGGAGCACCAGAGGGCGGCAGGGCTAACTGCACTTTGCTAATAGGGTGATGTACTGATCTTTGGGACCACCATCCACTGCTTCCCAGAACAAAATAAACAGCCAGAAGCAAACTACAGAGAGGAAGAAAAAGAGAATTTGCATACTACTATATTACTTAACTACTACCGCAGTATATACTGACTGTGCCTGCATTCAACAATTTGTGCAGGAAATAAATATAAATATTTTCTAAATATATATAAAAAACCAAGGCTTCATTTATTTGATCAAAAATACAGTACAAGTTTAAGATTTGTAAAATAACTGTTTTCTGTGGGAATATATAGTAAAATGTAATGTATTCCTGTGATGAAAGCTGAATTTTCAGCATCATTACTCCAGTCTTCATAGTCACATGATCCTTCAGAAATCATTCTGATATGATCAAGAAACATATATGACAATTATTAACATTTATGACTCATTGTTTAAGTGGAAACCATTAAAAATATAAAGCAGTAAATACTGTTTCTAACTTTGATAATTCAATTTTAATTGAGTACCAATATTAACTGATCAATATTGAGCAAAACAACAAGTTACTAAACCTAACAACAAAAGCAATGATAAAACAGCTGGAAAACAGAGAAAAACGCAACATTATTAATCATTCCCTCCAGAAAAATGCGATTATGCGATCGCATGAGCAAAGTCTGCATATTTATGCGGGGGCCGCATTTTTTTCAAATACGCCGCACTTTCGCTGCGTAAATTGCCTATTTCCACGTGCAAAATATGCGGGGCTAGCATGATTTCATAATCCCTGAATTTTCGTTGCAAAAAAGACATATATATTAGCAGAAAGTTGACAAATGTTCGTTTACTTCACATAAGAGCAGCCATTTCCCCCTATTGCCATGGGAACATTTTGAAGTGACGTAATTACCTGACGTGAACGTCATCGAAAAGCTGCA
Source organism: Romanogobio albipinnatus (assembly GCA_023566225.1). NCBI lineage: Eukaryota > Metazoa > Chordata > Actinopteri > Cypriniformes > Gobionidae > Romanogobio > Romanogobio albipinnatus. Next base: position 63,588,098 of record CM042241.1, on the reverse strand, counting down.
AACCCCGTGGAGAAACCATAGATATCGGTGAAACCATGCACGCAAATTCCCATTTGCCAACAAAAATAACAGCAAAAGACCGCGCAAAGTAGTTTCCCGGTGTGTTGACCGATTTCAAAAAACAGCATCATGAAGCTTCGAAGCGTTATGAATCAGTGAGTCGATTCAGCGGTTTGGATCGCCAAAGTCACGTATTTCAGCAGTTTGACACGCGATCCGAATCATGAATCGACTCACTGATTCATTACACTTCAAAGCTTCATGATGCCGAGTTTTGAAATCGGCATCACTATATAAGTCGTTATTTAGGTTTTTTTTGCGCACAAAAACTATTCTCGTCGCTTCATAAAGTTATTGTAGAACCACTGCAGTGAGATGGACTTTGTAACGACGTCTTTAGTAGCTTTTATGGGTCTTGAGAGTGTAAAGTGCATTGTGCCAATGGAGGCCTTTCTGAGCCATCGGATTTCAACTAAAATATCTTCATTTGTGTTCCGAAGATGAACGGAGGTCTTAGGGTGTCCAATGACATGAGGGGACGTCATTAATGACAGAATTTTCATTTTTGGGTGAACTAACCCTTTAAGAGATTGCACTTTGTGCATTGGAAGCACTCAAATGTCTGTTTTGTGTAGCTACCTCTGTAAAACAGGAAGTTATTTATTATTTTTTTTCAGATGTTGTAGCATATTCCTTTTGTAAAGCTACAGAACTTGTTTGACTCAATGTTTTGTAAATTTGAGCCATATGTTTATTAAGGTCTTCAATAAAACAAGATGAGAATTTAAATATTCCCAGCACTTTCTGTGATGTAGTGCTTTTTTTCTCATCAAACCGCAGTTCCCTTTCGAAAGGGAACTCGCGCTGCGTCAGCTTCGACGCTACGGGGAACGCCTCCAGCGTGACTGGCGCCTGAAATCACAATCAAAAAACGTCAATCCTATTGACCGGCGACAGCCTATGATGTCATCAAGGTGCGACCAGGAAGTATATAAGGGCGCCTTGCCAACATGACAGTATCTTTTCGTCTTCAGGGACTGTTTTGCCTGTCTTCACGTAAAACGTCTACAAAGAGGATAGCAATGAAGTGTGTTGAGAAGCAACGCCACTTCTGCAGGTGTGTTTTGAACGTGTACCAGGTAGCTTTCGCTTTGGATACACACACACACTTTGCGTTTACTGTCTGGGAGAAGAGCATGCACGAGAGGTTTGCGAACCTCTTGTGGAAAGTATTGCGAGCGTTTTCCTCTGGAACGCTCTGCTCTCGGCTGGACCTCTTCTCGAGGGGAGACGTTTCAGCATCTGGGAACGACCCCGCTCAAGCTGAGGCTGAGCGGCGTCTAAACATCATGTGCTTCCCAGATGGATCTGGCTCGTCGCTTGGAGACAGATGTGGTTCTCGAGGACGATCCAGATCGCGAGAGGCGGACTTCGGAGGAGGAATAGGATTTATGTTCCTCCTCGTCTGCTGCTCTTCCACTCGAGCAGAGGATTGGTGAGTCAGTTAAAGATGCTGAAGTTTCTCAAACCATCCTGTCCCATGTACGGGGAGTTGCTGGGGGTCATGGAATGTGCTGCGGGTGGACTGCAGCTGCCTTGGCGGCGCGTAGGAGAAAGGCTGAGCGTCCAAACAGTTCGGACGATCGGTTTCTCTCCGCCCATGACCCCCCAACCCCCAACTTCCAGATCTCCATCAGTAGATCTCAAGGGGATGGAAGAAACCATGCTCAGCCCCGCATCTGTCGACATCATTGAGCTAAGTTTACTGATGTGGAGGGACTGCCTGGCTGGGTATGTGTCGGTGCCGCCCGTGGACAAGATGTTATGTTTATCTTGTCTCTGGGCAGCCGGCGACACTGAGGGCTCCCACCCTGCCGGTCTCCGAATGGCAGGACGTACATGTCAGTGGGTCACGCTGCAGCGGCTTCGCACACCACAGCAGTGTTGCAGGCTTACCAGGCGGACCTGTTGAGGGACCTCGATCAGGGGGAGGGACCCCCTGAGGCGGTAGTCGAGTCGCGCCGGACCGCGTTTTTCGCTCTCCGGGCCACCGTACAAATAGTGCCAATGGCGGCGACGGTGGCCACGGAGAGACATCTGTGGTTAAACCGTTTGGACATCGGGGAGAAAGAGAAGTCCTTTCTCCCTGATGCCCCGGTTTCGCCATCTGAACTTTTCGGCACCTCCGTAGAGGCGGTGGTGGGGAAGTTCGGAGAGGCGAAGGTGCGCTCGGCGGCATTCAGGACATGCATTCCGCTGAGGTCCGGGACCGCGCCCAGGCAGTTGGGTGTCCCCGGCCCGTCCCAGTCTGAGGGCTGGAGATGGGAATAGCGAGCCAGCGTCGCCTCTCGAGCGCCCCCGCCGCGGAGGACTGGGGTGCAGGGGAGGCGGGACACCCGCAACAGGAAGAGGAAGGAAGCTGGGGCTGGTAACCGGAACCAGTGAGTAAGCTAAGAACGATCTTCTTTGCAACATTATGTGGTTGTGTGTGAATGCCCCACTTTTGCTAGTAGAGTTTGCTGCCTCTCCGTGTTATGTTTTCCCCACTATGTGGGTAACTGAAGTCGTGCTCTTGCCCGAGGGCTTGTAGTGTAGGGGGCGAGCTGTGTTTTCCTAGCGTGAAGTAGCTGAAGACCGGGCATGCACTAATGCACGAGCTGTAGTGAGATCTGCGCCCAGCTCTGCGGGGCTTTGGGAAAAGGGTTTTTGGGGCCTCATTGTGTAATATTAGAGGTGATAATATTTCTTTCCCTAGTGCGGACTTATGTCGCACCACTTGGCCTAGGCTTTGTCAAGGATGGGGGCGTTCCCTTTTAATGTAATTCGTTCGCCCCTGGCCTGTCTTTTGATATAAGAACATGGCGTTGTTTATGCATCCTTGTTTCAGCCTCCTCTTGTTACAGAGTCGTCCGGCCTAGGCCCGCCCTCTTCTCTGCGTTCTGGGGTCACAAGTAATGCAGACGAGGTGTTGCAGGAGACAGCGACTTCGCCAGTGGTCGTGGGGTGGAATTAAGCGTCTTTTCGCCGGTTGGATTTCACATTTCTGTGATATTGTTCCCTTGCTTTATGTCTCTGCTTCACCTCCTTTTAGGGCCCGGGTCGAGCTGAACATCGGATAAACCTTCTGTTAATGCGGTTCTGGATGCTCATCTGAGGCCCGAGCATTGCCGATGGCTGACGCCCTCGCACTTACGGTTGGCCGCTGCATGGAAAGTAAGACAGCCACCCCGATGCAGGTGACGTAAGTTGTACTCCCCTCGCTTTAGAGGGTCTTTGTTTAAGCACTTCCGCTGAGTACACTGCTGTTGGCAATGTGATTAGGTCCATGTTTGTAGGCACTGCCCGAGAGACTGCGCCATCCTGGGGGCCCTAGGACACGGCGGGTTAGGGTTGTCCCTAGCTGCCTCTGGGATGGAGCCAGCCCCAGGTGTGGGCGTAGGAGCCAGCTGGTTGTTAACCGGCCTCCTTGCAGGAAAGTCCCGACACCATGGCCCACGAGTGTGCCTCGGAGGCTCTTCTCCACTGGTGTCGACGTCAGCGGTGACCCGTCTTTTGGCCCTGGGGATGAGTCCCCAGGTATTAACTGGATTTCCAGGCCTTCGTCAGCAGCAGACAGCTGCCGTCAGCCCAGGTAGCAGCAGCCAGCCTTCTTAAAGTCGAGCAAGGCCTGGGAAGGACCTCATGTGTGTGAAGGTTTCCTTCTCAGGCGATAGCTTGGGCTATGACCGTAGGGAGCGCTGTCACTGACAGCCTAATGTGACCAGAAGGGGAGTGGTTCAGGCATTTCAGCAGAATTTGCTTGTCTTGACAGTTGTCACTGCCATTGGGTATGCACTCCCGTCGGCATGGCGGCGTGGGTATATCGTTCCCCGTAGCGTCGAAGCTGACGCAGCGCGAGTTCCCTTTCGAAAGGGAACGTCTCGGGTTACAAATGTAACCATTGTTCCCTGAGAACAGGGAACGAGACGCTGCGTCGCTTTGCCAATGCGCAGGGCCTGCCTGCCGAAACAGTCCCTTCAGACGATGAGATATTGTCATGTTGGCAAGGCGCCCTTATATACTTCCTGGTCGCACCTTGATGACATCATAGGCTGTCGCTGGTCAATAGGATTGACGTTTTTTGATTGTGATTTCAGGCACCAGTCACGCTGGAGGCATTCCCCGTAGCGTCGAAGCTGACGCAGCGTCTCGTTCCCTGTTCTCAGGGAACAATGGTTAAATTTGTAACCTGAGATGTTTTTGCAAGTTCCCGCAATTTCATCGCATAAATATCCCGCATTTTCCATCACATTTTTTAAGAAAAAGTGCCACATAATCAAGGATTTTTGCCTGCAACAATCACAAAAAAAAGCTGCATTTTTCTGAAAGGACTGATTAATTATTCATGCCCCAGTGCATGATGGGAACACCAGTATCAGATAGTTGAGTAGGTTTTACTTAAATATCAACTTTACAAAATGTATTAAGTACTAATATAGAAGTTACATAAAAAAGGTAATATTCCACCATTCAGATCCATTTTAATAAATCTTGTATACATGATACAGACAAAAAAATCCAGTATTTGCTGCCATCTAGTGGAAACAGCCAAAACTGTCTGCAGGGTGCTAGAGTACGCAGGGCCTGAGTTACACACTTTCCAAAAATTATTATTAAGTTGGGAGGGGGGGCGGGGCTGGGGGGTTAATTACAGCTCAGACAACATATACTTACATGTTTATCACTTTTAGCAGTGGTTTATGAAACTTCAAAGGGTTTCCTGTAAAATGAAACCAGTATTGTGTATTTAGAGACCACTGTATGAGGGTATGGGAAGCTTTTCAATTTGGGTAGGCCAAATCCAGGCAGAAATGGTCCAAGAGTAATTTAGTGTAAATAAGTTACTTTGTTTAAAACAAATGCCAAAGTGATGCATATCTCCAGAAAGTAGAGACTCTTAAGCAAATGGAACCACATATGAGGTTAATAAATAAATTTTAAAAAAAATTATTCTTGCCTGAGCTGTCTTATTCGGGTAGAAATTATTCTTTTTTTGTGGTTTTTTTCTGTCGTATTTACTTCACCAGAGAATAATTTTTATCAGTCACACAGCGCTAGAACATGAAGAGAGGGAATAAGAAAGTCCGGGACACACCTGTTTTTCTTGGACACGTCACCCGCATTCTCTGCGTGTGCAAGTTGATGGGAATGAACTCCAGATATTTCTGGCCTTTGCTGCAGCTGGGCTTGAACGACGGGCCTGGGAAAGATCAGGAAAAGCCAAGCGTTTAAATATAATCTGGTTTAGTCATCGATCAAGAGCAAAACAAACAGGCAGTAGAGAACAAACTAGCAGCGAGGGCTCTGCCATCTGCTTCTATTGAATTACAGCTTCATGCAAATACATGCGTTTACTATTATTCTGAGTTTGTATGCATTAAAGCGAGCACAAAGCGAAGGCCCGATCAAATGTATGCCATGTTGGTCTGATTACATTAATAAAAAGAAGGCGATTAAACATCAATTAAGAGCCAAAGCAAAGAGCCTTCACACAAGGCCTTTTCTTTTAAACATGTGAAGGGAGCGTCTTTCATACAGGACACATAAAAGAGATCCTGGATGACCTTGCGTGACTCGTGCTGTAGTAATGACCGCTGAGAGCCGCACCGCTGCATCAAAACATCACAGTCTGATCACAGACGCAGCGGCCAGGCTGTTACATAGTATATTACTCTCCCAAACACCAGCTCATTTATTCTTAAATCCACTAAGCACCGGATTTTGCTGAAATTAGGCACTACCTGCTTTGTACAAAAACAACCCAATTAAAATCTTAAGAAACGGATACTGTAAGCCCCTATGGAGAAGCAAATATCGCCCAGCGACACACGGCGGGCTTTTGATCACTTCAATGTAATATATGCAAATAAAGCCAACAAAGACTCTTTGAAACGTTATCAGCACAACTTTCAAACTGAACAAATTATCTCCGCAACTGTGCTGCGAGTAGACAAAATACAAATTAACTCATGATAAATAAATAAATAATGCTGGGTTTATACAACAAAAGTTGCCTACAAAAAAAAGGACTGCATTTTTGCATGCTTTTTATGATCAGTATTATTCCCCTCCAATTTTATATTATTATTTTCTCAATGGTCAGAATTTAAGCCTGAAGTCTTCATACTCAGATTCTAGTCAGAGTATGAGTCTGATGCTGCTCCCTTGGGCTGTGATTATGGGGCGTTTCAACCGAACCAGGAAAGCCTCTGCACTCAATTGGACAGACCTACAACCAATCAGAGCGACGGAGCAAGTGAAGTATGTTGAGCGAAGTATAGTTGTCAACAGAACTCAACTGAGTGGAAACGATCTTTGCTGGTGTTGTAAAAAGAATTTAAGGAAACACGGAGTACTTACCAACACCATTATTTCTGAGAGGAATAGTAAAGGTGAACGCATACGAACAAGTTCTCCGTTTATGCTGGGTACACACCAAAAGATTTTTTACATCTTATAAGATTTTCAAAATGTGATAGACCACAAACATGAGGACAAATAATCCTAGATTTAACCGTTTTGCTCCTATAGTGTGTGGTGTGCCATGATGTGACAAAGACAGCACACCACACACGAAAAGATTTTCAACCGGAGTCCCGACAGTAAACAGAGGATTGCGATGATAGGGGTTGGAATGATTTTCACAGAAAATAAACACAAAAAAAGAAAAGGGTTTGGGTGAAGTCGTGGAGACGGCGGGAACATGGTCTGTACATGTTACAGAGTGAGCTAGAGGTGAGTAATGGTTAAAAAAAAATCACACTGCTATGTTTTTTTAATAATTGTTATATTCAGGTGTCTCTTGGAAAATAGATATTATTCTCTTTGAAATTGCCTTATTAAATAAAGTTGCGCCATGACTGCGTTTGTTATGCTTCCGTATTCTCTCAGCGTGCTTTCTGATTGGATATTATTTTGTTTCATATGAGTGTGCGCGCTTTTGTCCTCGGGGTTCCCCCCACACATCAGGATTTCTGATCGTAAATATTCAACATGTTGAATATTTACGATTCGCGATCGGGGCGGCTCCGACGTTCTTCCGAGCAGGTTCGGACACTCTTAAAACACTTCACACCACAGGAAAATCTGATAAGATGATCTTTAGAACCATCAAGATAATCGGGACATAGCTAGGATTGTCGGAAGGGGGCAAATCGGCCCAAAATCAGCCCGATTATCTTTTGGTGTGTACCCAGCATTAGTAAACAAATTCAACCCAAGCGCTCTTTGGTGACGTGATGATGACGTTACTGTTGATCATCTGTCCATCATC